>RXPK01003090.1:0-56960 GCA_004143645.1 Protaetia brevitarsis | reverse complement strand
CAACATTAAGAATTGGGTTGACATTATGTTCACCCTTCTCACTTACTTGCCCTTCTCTATGAGACTCCCATTGTTTTATGAAGTCAAAAAAAAAAATAACGATCTGATGATGATAACTATATACTGGATGAATCAAAAATAGTTCTCATATTTTATCATAACAATATTGAAAATCACTATTTTCCTGATTTTAATTGATATTTATTATAACAAACATATGAGAAACAACGATTCATTTTATTTCATCACCAATTCGTTATTTTCTGAATTCTTCTCGCATGAGACGCAAGTTCTGCAAATCTGCAATAAATTTTATGAAACATAGGTTCCACTGACGTTTCAATTTAACGAATGAATTCTCGGTCGTAAATTTATTAAAAAAAAGAAACATAATAATTCTGATTCGTCTACCCCACAAGTAACACTGGCAACACGCGCTTCAATGACCAACCCCATCTCTCTCAGTTTTACAAATATCTGCGCAAAGGAGGCAACATATGCAATCACGTGATCACCTAGAGTACGACCTTCACGTAGCGTCTGTACATTCAGTACCTGCACTATACAGTTACAGCAGCAGAGAACAGTATAGTTTGGTAATGCGTTACAATATATGGAACGACTACATGCTCATATAATAATATTCACCTGACCAAATCTTAATATCCATTTCGAAGCAGTTTTATGCAACGCGTACAAGCATTTTACCTTATTGTTGTCAACTTACTTTAAAAATACTACGTTATACCAGCAGCAGATACTGTCTAATACCAATAAAATATCCCCGTATTATATAGGGCGATGTTCGAATCGGAGCGCGCACAAAAATCCCAAATCTAACAAAGAAAGCACACGCAAACGTTGGGTAATTTCAATTTCACTTTCACAGCCGATTATGCAAGGCGCACCTTTCTGGGAGTTTATTGACACCATACACAGGTAAACAGCATTCCATGATATACATGTATTATTTTAAACGCGTTTTTACATCGTTTTCGAACGAGCGCGACGGTATATTTCCGAATGATTTTAAGTACGGTTCTGTCAGTCGTTAATACGAGGCAGGAAATAACGCGGCACGCGAAGTAAAACTGTAAAAGGTGAGAATGTGTGTGTAATGTGGACGAAAACGATGGTAGTTACACTGTCAGTTACTCTGTTCAGCAGTCAATCAGCAAAAACAATGAAAATTAAAACGACTTGCGCGCATCTATAAATAAGTGGATAACTTCGGTATTCTAGGCTCCTATTTTAAGATAATTAAAATTCTATTCACTATGATATTGACACGTATTTAAATATCCAAAACCTTTAACTCAGAATGCGTTTTAAATTTTGTCGAAGATAACAGGATTTCATATACTATTAAATGTTAAAAAATGTTTGAGTAATTCCAACGGTTTAGTATTACCTGCTGGCATCTATGCATGGTTTCCGTTAATTAAAATATGAAGGACGTATAAATTAGTATCGTTCGTTCAAGCAATAGGTTGCAATTGTGGGTTTTCTGATCAAATGTTTATTTTATATTTATTTTCGTTGGCGAATTGATGTTGAAGAAAAATAATTTTATTGTACGTGATGATCATATTTACAACAGATTTTAGAATGTACTAAATTTTATTTTCTGAAATGCAGAAATGTTCCAATATTTTTGGACTTAGAAAGCAGAGCTAATGGAATATTGACGTAATTAATCAAAATTACACCTAGTAATGCAAGAATATTACTATGAAGAACTTTGGTAGGCATGAAACTATTAATCTTAAGGGAATATTAGGCTTGTTGTTATCTAGTTTTGGGTCGATAAAATTTCACTGGTTAATGATTTTATTATTTTGATTCTTTTAACAATTTATGTGGTGATGATCTCTTTTTCTTTCCACAATTTAGTTAAATCATCAAGTTCTTGATGTAATCATTTCATATTTTTGATAACAGAATAAAACATTAACACACTCGGTCAGAGCGCACTTTTTTCAACTTTAACTCGTTTGATAAATGCCCTTATGAAAGTTGTTCTTAATATACTTATGGTATTGAAATTGATTTTTTTACATATTATTTATTTTTTCATCAGTTATATTTTTAATCTACGCACCATTAATTAATTATTTTAATAATAAATAACAGTTGATCTTTTCAAACATCTGCCAATAAGGCCCTTCAGCAGCAAGTCCATAAAATTCGCGGGATCCATTTTGATGGGCATCGTCAGGTGGTGTGGGTTCAATTTAAACTGGAAGTCTCTGATCAACATCGTCAACCTACTTTAGCCTGCATCAATCCAAAACGAAGACCTACACAAAAATAAAAGAAAGTAAAATCCATATCAAATAATACTTATATCTGCGTTCTAAGTAGAGGTAAATGCACTTTTTTATTCGAAGTGGCAATTCCTAAAGCCACTGAGAATAAAGAAAGAACTTACCTACAAGAGATACGCATTCAATTTTCTCGTTACTACAACCACAGCATCAATATTATAAATGATATTTAATTGATATAAAATCTAACACCAGTTTATGAAGTTTTATAACTATAATCTAGCGTCTATGTCTGTTGTTAACAGGTTGCTTAAAATCTTATCATAAACAGAAAAAAAAAATCAATCGACACATAATTTGTAACTTATTAACAACACAGACACCTTCCTCAATTGGTTTGAAATATGATATTAACTTGATACACGTTGTTGCTTTGTAAAATATCTAGAGTTCATGATCCTAACCTAACCCAAGTGTTCCAGATAATTATTATTTCGCAGCGGCTAGAATGTCATGTAAAATAACGGTAGATGTCAATATCTGGCGAAAGAATTTTTCGTAATTAAATTTCAAATGTTCTTATTCATTTTATTTCACTACCTATAATTTATATTTTTAAGATTAATTATATTTAAGATTATTTTTTAGAAGTACTTACTAAAAATCACTATGTTTTTGTATTGGAAGTTTTGTACCATATCAAAAAGCGTTATAGATTGTGAACTAGAAAACTAGAAACGGAAGAACGGGAAGTTGAATGTAAAAAACGGTAGAAAAACGTTTAACGGTAGATCTGGCAACACTGACCTAACCATGTACAAATAAATCAAACGGAGACGTCCATTATGAAATGTATAGAATTTATTTTTTTGGTGTAACAATAATATAATATATTGAGTGTGTACGTATCGGAGTATTTTTCTAGCAATGAGGAAGATAGAGGAAACAAACACAGCTCTGTTTTGTCGATTCTGGAAAATCGGTAAGTGTTTCTCCTTATTTTCTCCATCGCTGGTATTTTGTACTTGCTGATTCTCTATTAATGATCTTATATATCATTAATAAGAATCCGGCAACAATACGGTTACCTATGGAAAATAAATTCATTTTTTTTTAATATAAATAGGTATGTTCATATACACTCTGTCTATTTTATATTGACTCATTTACACGAGCATTTAACATTAGCTTTATATAAAAGTTTTTGCCTAAAGCATAGTAAGCATCGTGGAAACAGCAAATTACACTAGTTTTAATAAAAATACTTCAGTAAGTCAAATGATGTTAGCAATAGCCTTAAGTAATCCGAAAGCAAAATGAATATGGACATGGCGATATAGTATAGGTTATGTTAATAGAAAGAAACAGATTTTACTATAACCGATGCAAACCTAACATATAAACACCTGTCACTTCTGTCAACTAATTGTGTTGGTGAAAATATTTTTTTTTTTTTAGAAGCACCACGATTTTATGACTAATTCATTACAGTTATACCTAAAGTCGAAAGACATGACAACATTGTAGTTACGATGCCCATGGTATAACCCACGGTAAAGGTCGCGCCATTTCTTTGCTCAACACCTTAAGGGGTCGATCTTCCGCGGAGTGTTTTATCGCGTACCAGATAGCACATATACATTCAATGGACGTACACCAGAGTCAGTTGTGTACAAATCAACGTACAGTGCACCTCCTGTGATGGTAGCGGTGGATGTCTTGTGGGACGTACAATAGAGGTCAAAGTTCACAAAGTTGTATATACACTGGATGTACATTGTATACGTCAATGTACGTTGATCCAAGTACATTCACAAACACGTGGACGTTCAGTGGACGTAACGTGGATGTACAGTGAATATCCATATTTGGAACTTCTTTTAGATTGCAGTTTAAAATATTGTCGCTTGGTTAATAAATTAAAAAAAATAACCTAAGAGTGTGATTATTACATTAATTATAAAGACAAAGTATGTTTAAACATAAATATGAGATATACATAACACCTTCTGTTGCTCTCATATGGGGTACAAATGGAGCCTACTTTTGATTGATGTAAATCAGTTATCATATCGCTTATTTTATATAAACTTCAAGGCTATATCAGTCGATAAGATGGAATTAATTAATTAAAGAGAAATACTTGAGATATATATATTATTTGAAGTTCAGGTATAATTATATTTATTAAAATTATTTATTTAGTTCCTTTTCCCTTGGGCTGCAGCGACGTAGCCAAGTGGTATTTCGGTTCACCTGCTTATTCGTAGGGCGGTGGAAAACACTTTTGCGCACTTTCTGAAAATCGAAAGTTTAATTAGGAGTTACTTTAAAAAACAAAGAATCATGAATGCTTCATACATGCAGATTACGCAAACAGTCTTTTATACAAAGCATTAATAAATTTCATACCGCTAATATCGTTATAAAAAATAAATTGTTGATTTATTTTTAACTCACCCAAATGAGATTGCTAATTTCAGTTCCCGAAAACTTTCTTTGCTTTCCACCAAAAAAATGTACTCCGCTCCGCAAATTTATTTGTGATCAATTTCCCTGCTGATCGGTGCACAAAATCGTAAATATTGTTTCCTCTAGCCTGGATTATTCCCTTACTACAATTTATACATATATCATATATATAGAGTATTAGAAAACGTAATAAAAAGAGCAATAATTACATCGAGATATTGCAATACACTTGCGCAAAACAATTTCACTTCACCAATTTCAAGTGAAGTGAATATTTATAGAAGGTATTACTACAATATAATTTTGGCAGTACTTGATCAAAAAAAGACCGTTTAAAAAAATAGATAAAACTAGATCTGTCGATTAAATGTTGTTTAAAGGTTGTCACACTATGATTAGATTAAATCATTGAGAATTCAAACGTAGGTTGAATTGTCGAGAATCATCGAGTTCTCTTATAATGCGCATCCGATTCTCACGGCTAAGTTAGGTATATAGTTATCGTTGAGATGTACACAAAATTATGCGTGAAGTTATTATTTCACAAATAATTCATAATTTATTTGATAATACAACCTAATAAATCAAAAAAGAGTAACGGTACCTAAATAGACTATACTATATTGAAGTTGATTTTTATTTGCCTCCGTAGCCCGCGCCAGTTACGCGTATTTTAACGGCACTGATGCAAATTTTAATATAAATAATAATTAAAAAATATAAATATAATACTAATATGTTTAAAACTGTTTGGGATACCTCGAATGTTTAAAACTGTTTGGAATACCCTCGAAATGTTTAAAACTTTTGGAAGGGTTTCACTCTCACAACAATGCATAGGTTAGTTTTTTTTCTCGCAGTACAAACTTATATTGCCGGTAAGGGCATAAGAAACGGTGCGACACCAAAAAAAACCGGCGCTGGTTACAATATGCCTAAAATTAAAAGCCGGCGCGGTATGGAGATACTTCCTTTCTTTATAATACCATGTATACCTGCATATAAAATTATTGATAGACAATACATACGAACTAATCATACGTAAAAATTATCTACAAAACAATAATAGATAGAGATCCTCATAACAGTGCAAAATATATATACACTACTTATATTATGTAGATGTAGTCCAATTCACAATGTTTCCGAAGCACCACAATGTGGGCATTTCGGCTTATGGAAGTTGTTGTGATCAAGAACATAACTATTGTGAGGCATCGGTAAACAATTCGTGAATTGAACTATAATTGTTTATACCCTAAGTATATAAGCAAAGTGCGATATATTATAATTACTTTTATTAACAACACCTTCACTCTACAAATTAGCCATCGAAATTCGAAATGCCAAAAACTGTTATGCTGCTGTTATGCACGCACTTCAAACATCTTCAAACGTAAGCGGCTGTTTATGGGACGCTCGATTCAGCTCGCCTCGCGTCCTGTTCGCGGTAAAAGTGTGAGTGATTAAAAATTAAAGAATATTTTAACAATCATGTTAAAATTAAATATTTCTTTATTATTCTGCGTATATTTATTTTTTACCAGGTTAACGTCATAAATAATAAGCGTAGCCCTATGCAATCGCATGGGACAGAGAAGCTGTTAAATTTTAAACATTTTTAACATTATTTAGAATATACTTGCGTATATATGTAATATTACACAGCATATTCTAATATCAATTAGTATTAAAGTTATAAATATTATATTCTCATTAAACATACCTATAAAAAATATTATTTTGTATCTTAACGACAACAATGTCCACAGCTGTTCGTCCATCGTACATAAACTCAGCTGTCCGCTGTACATACATTCAAGTACATCAATTGTACGTCCACTTTTGTCCATGTACGTTGTACTATAAATGGACTTATATGGACGTCCCATCGGACATGTGTGGCTATATGGTAACGGAACTTAACGATGTCGACTTCAGAATGCTTCCGGTGTCTCGGTAGCGACGAATAGTGTAATAGAACTGTAGATTTGTCACACCTAATTTTTTTCTGCTATCACACGCACAGAAATTGCCCTTTCTCGTGTAATGTGATAATGGCCGATGTTCTTTCTACACTACCGGGCTTTAACTTTCGGCATTTATTCAAATATTAATTTTCACAAAGACGCAATTGAACCATCCGCATAGTAAGCTGGTTTGCTGGCTGTAATTGACCTATCAAATCCTGGGACCTTCCCCAGACGGAAGGAACGCAAACTGGTGAAGTTTCCCTCCTGTTTTCCTCGCCTGAATGGTTCGGATCAAATTCCCTGGGGTTTGGAGATAATATTCAGGATCGTAAATGAATAGCTTTTAAACCGTATGAAGACAGTGTCACCCTTCTGAGGACGATATGTCTCTGGACGCGATAATCTTTGGTGCACTCCGGTGAGAGTGTGGAACGGTGGATATTTGCGTAGTGATTCTGGAAGATTTGAAAATGTTTTCTAATAACTGCGAAGGAAAAATTTAAAATTTGAGGAAACAAATTCAAAGCTTTTTTTCAGATACCTAAAGTTAATGTACCAATATTTGCGACAAAAGCCAATGGAGAAGATTCTGCAAGCTGCAGTTGAAAGCGAAACGCTTATGAAAACAATGGAAGCAAAATGCGAATGATAAGAATTTATGTAAGGTAAGTTCCACTTGGCAAGTAAGTTGCAGATATCCGTAATATACATTATACTAGACAGCGATGTTAACACAAAAATATGTTACTGAAATTTGCAGCAACATTACATAATGATAGAAATATTGCAGCCATTACAGTAACATTTTCATGTAATCAGGAAATTTTTTTTAAACAATGTTCAAAAAACAAAGACTTTGTTGTCAAAATGTTGAGGTAATATTTAGTTGTAACATTGCCATATTTACAAGCGAATCATTACAAGGAATGTTACAACATTTGCGCTATAACATTAACATACTTTACATTTTCATAAGTGTAGATAGGTACAATATATATGTTTCTGCAAATTTAGAATTTTGAAAAACACAAAACTAATGGAGCAAATTTTCTCTATAAGTAAATAATGGTGATAAATTTTTTAACATTTTTTGTAGGCCTATAATAATCATGTTAGTGAGGTTGTGGTTGCGCACAATAGAGAAGTTAGTATAGAGCAGAATCTTATGTATATAGAAACGTTCGCGTGGCATTCGCGCCATCTAATGAGCTTGCGCGTACTATTTACAAAAGCGTACATTTAAATGGTTTTATTTATAGATATATCAAGAAAACTAAGGTAGATGCATACAACTTAAGTAAATATTCACTTGGATACATAATGGTCTATAAGATTATAGCTTATTACCATGTGAAATTATTACTTAGGTTGTATGATTCTATTTATATTTTTGTATATTTTATTTACTTTGATAGCTAATGACCTGTGTAATTATCCACAGATGTATTATATTGTGTCGTGTGATTTGAATCAGTGAGAATAAATAAATATTAAATAACGTGCAAAAAATAAAACTTCCATTAAGTTCTGTGTAATACCTACATATATTTAAAGTAGACTGTGATAAGAAGTATGTTGACATATGTTGATGTAATAAGAACAAAAAAAAACTGCAGGTAAAAGTAAATAAAGAAATAACAGTAAAACACTCAAACTACACTATTACTAATAACGAATGTAAAATAAAGTAATAATAGGAAACTGGAAGGCACGTCCTAAAACAAAATAGATAAAAACAACTGGCCTCATTGACGAAACGACCGACACGGATTGTAATTTTCAGTAAGTGAAGATACCATTCGTATAAACAGAGGCCGATCTATCGAGGGTATGAAATTAATAATATTAATTGAATTTCAATAAGACTGATTGAGATTCCGTTTTATATTAATGAAATCATAACCTCTCGATAAACCCTCAACATCATGTTTCTTGTATAAGTCAGCAAGAACTTTCGGAGTAAATAAAAAGATCAATAGAAACATTAGTGTTAGATATATTTATAGAAACATTTAATGCCCACACTGTATCAATATTTCTGTTAACAATATGAGAAATGTTACGGAAGAGCTATACTTCAACATTAATCGTCATGTTAAAGTAATGTACCTCGAAGACTCGTATTAACATTACTGGAAATATTGTTTCGTAACATCCGCTTCGGCGGACATTAAACAGTCGTAGAAATGTTACTGCATGTGGTACATTGTATATTTTTTGTAACAATTTTGCGCGTTACAAGATAACATTTTAGACGACGTTTATCGTCATGTTATTTTGCCAAGTGGGTAGAAGCTTTATTATTGCGTTGAGTTTTGGCTAGCCAGGCATTTGTAATCATTATACTTAATTTATTTCGGGATATTCGCAACGTTTGTCGCAGATTTCACGAGGAATTGTTCTAATACTGTAGCGCCCAAGATTGAACACGTATATTTGCACGAACACAAGCGAGGATAGAAAACAGGGGATGATGAACATGAAAGGTTTTGGAATTGACCACTGAGGAACTCCTTTAGCCACAAATAATAAAGATGAATATGTATAGTAACCTCCTTGAAAACATTATAAATAAAACAAATTATATCGAATGGTGGATTAGGTATGACAATTACAGCAATAAAGGAGCTTATTAGAAAAAATATCTTTAGATTATTTTTATTCTACGATTTACAAAAAAAAAAAAAAAAAAAAGACTCTGCGTCGAATTAGCTACACCAACCTTACCGCTTTATCAGCCATATTCTAAATAACGCATATCGTGTAAAGCATCATAGCTCAATTCATCACCGTTGCCTTCAATGCAGTGTTAATCTCTTCTCTTATTTATCTTGGATTGGTTTGATTGCAGCCAATTCCAGCTAACGCGAAAGACATCAACGTGGAAACGTTCTCAAATCCAGCCAGAAGAACACGAACGCTGCGCGGCTAATTCACTGAAAGTCAGCGAAACTTCGCTTCCTTCCCTCCTTATTCATCAAATCCATCAACAGTTGCAACGCATCGCTCCTCCTAACCCCCTTTCTAGTTCTATATTCCACCGTTCTTTGATGACGTTCCAGAAGAAATCTGCCACCGTCTTCGGCCACAATTCTGGCCTCCCAAGAATTCGTAAGACTGGAAAGAGGGAGGCTAAGAAGCTTACGATCAATTCCGTTTGCGTCAAGTTGGATATCCTCCTGCCTGCACTCTGAACTCCGTATCGGGATCTTTCAGACTGTTGCAATCTATTCCGAAGCGCAATTGCCGGATAACGTCTGTGGTGAATCTCGCCGAAATATCTTAAGGTCGATTGGTTCCCCAATTCGCATTCCTGCTTTAAAGGTCTTCACCAATTCCTCTGAAATTTTTGCTATGATCGGGAACATGGGTTTTCATTTTCCCAGACGTGAAAGTGGGCGTTAATCTCACTCTTAGATTTCTCCATCTGTCCCGCTAAGGAGAAGAGGTGAGCTGATAGTGGTCGTCCTTTTCATTCACTGCTCCCGCGATCGGTAAAATGTTGGAAATCGTTTGCATGATTCGTTTTACCAAATCCAAATCCAGCGGTACGTATACAGGCTTGTAAAAGAAGTAACTGCCCGCATGTTTAAGCTTACGCCCTCTCATTTGGCGGTAGAAATTGGCGTACCAATCCGCCTCGTGATCTTCTGCCAAAAATTGTCGCCAGCATTCCAAAAGGAATGCTGGGTTCGATGTATGCCAATCCCAATTTCTTCCAGTGTGAGTATCTTCTCCTGAACCAAACGATTATCAGTACGAATGTAACGACTATTGCGCAAAGGAACTTAAGCAAAAATGTGTCCCAGTCCGTAAAAGTCATTGTTAATTAAAATTTTAAAGTTGGATAATTCTCAACACGAAATCACTGCACTAATGCAAAATATATAATATTAACTGAAGTTTGCTGAAGGTTGATATCTCATATATATATAATATACAATAATCGGAATCATTATCCGAGTTATTGTAGCGTCATTGGAAATTGTAACTAATTTATTATGGTTAGTAGCACACAGTATTAATGATATTATTGTACAATAATCCCACGATTATTTTTATCTCTTTTCCAATAACGTGACTCACTTGCACAAGTTATTTAATACCAGATAAAAAGGACTAGAAGATTCGTCATTTACTACCAGATAGAAGGGACTGGGAGACAGGTACTCCAGTAAGAGCGGACTCAAACTGGTATACAGACGGTTCTAAAACGAACTACGGCGTAAGAGTTGGAATATACACTAAGAAGCCAAAAAAGGCTCTTTCGCTAAGCTCGGCAAAGAACACATCGGTGTTCCAGTAAAAGGTTGCTGGCAATACACTATTTTGTGTCGAAGAAAAGCTTTCTTCTGACAGGCAGTCCACATCTGAAAGCGATTAGCTCCACAAGCGTGGACTCTAAGCTGATTTAGGACTATGTAAACGCCCTAAGTGAGGTGGGCACCCAAAAGAAATTAACTTTGGCCTGATGGGATGGGTGAGACTTTTTGTCACTGATCTGGTGGCTTTGATTTTCATAGTACTAATGGCATGTCCTATAAACTGGCCCGTTTTTTTGCATTGAAAAATAAGGAACTTAGTGTGGTAATATATTTTGAACTTCCCGCGTGTTGGCGCGTGGAGCTATCTTCACTTTATACGGATAATAGACTAGTTTCAAAGAATAGACGCTAGTGCTTATGTGTGATCATGTTTGGCATGGCGGTTATGTTATATCGTTACGTACTCCCAATATACTAATATATAATTAACTTCGACATCTTGTTTCATTAAAAATAAAGTGATCCACCTTCTGCCTCCTACATTAGTCTAGTTGCAAACCTTCAGTTCTATCTTCAGCCGCAAGAAGCGTTACAATCGGAAAGTTAGTATTTTTATTTTTTAAAGGTTACGTAGCCTATTAATTTGGCCGTCCCTACAACAGCTGCACTCCTTGTCCTTATCTATGAGGCCCATAGATAACCAAATAGAATGCAATGTCCCTAACAATAAAGTGATTAATAAAGTGACTGGAATTATAGCGTCCTCTAATGTCAGGGAAGAACTATTGGCGGTAGAATTCAAAAATTGGTATATTTAATAACAGTAAATAATTTTAGGTTTTGCTGGTGAACGCGAAAAAGGAAAGAAGTCGTTATCGATTAGCATTAATTTTGTGGAAATCGAAAACTAACTTACCCCCTTTTGCACGTGCACCAGCGATTTAATTACTACTGAAAAGGCCAAATAATTACTTATATTTATTAGAAATTTAGGTAAAAGCATATACGAAAAATTCTCGGATCTAATAGCAAACCTACAATAAATTTTCATTTTAATATTTGCAGAAAATTTCTATTCTATAGTAATAAAGAAAAAGTCCAAAACGCAAATAAACATAAATAGGGCACCTAGTGAACCAATCAGAGAACAGATTGGAGTTCTCGCGAACTGAAATGCGTTGTTTGATTGGTTCACATGATCGCGAACTGCATGTTCGAACAAACCTATGTTGATTTGTCGGATGGTTAGAGAGAAAATGAATGAATCTATCGGAATAGGTTTTTGATATCAATCTAACATTATAAATGTTATATATCTAGAAAAGGTACATAACCACTGAATTGATTAAAACCATCAAAATTAATATCCATTTCTACTTTAAATTAAACCAAACGGGAAAAATATTACATTGGATCTTATAAGTATCATTACAGTTTCCTTTATATCTTAGTTAACAGAAAATCCGCGCAGATGGCAGTATGCAAAACCAAAATCACGTTTTCTGCTAATTATATATCTCACGTATTTAAAAAAAAAATATATAAAATATGTTAAAAATTCAAATTTAAAATACTATTTAATTTGAAATTTATAGGAAACGTTTCAAAGAATTTAAAAAATAAAATTCCAGCCACACATTTTGACAGTTCCTTTATGGTTCCTTTCTGTGGTTTCCTTTGTTATGAAGCTATTAATATCTCAAGTGCACCTCCGTATATTTTGCAATAATTAATCACAAATCATTATTGTTTATTTTACATATCAACGTTTAATTTTACTCTAAAAAAACACCAACGGTAATGACTAATAAGTGCGACTGTTTAAAAAATTACGCATATTAAACAACACAATGCTAATAACAAGTTGGTGATTTACATAAGATAAATTTATAAAATAAATTTGTACAGTGAATTAGTTGATGTCGGCAGTTGACAATGAGCAGAGTCCAGATGAGGCCCGCGAACAAGAACACCATGCTGAAAGTGGTGATCTTGGGAATGGCGGTGTTGGGAAAAAGCTGCCTGATGAATCGATTTGTCTCCAATCACTTTGATGAGCATTCCTTCCACACTATCGTGTGGAATTCTTAAATAAAGACATAGAGATTGATGGTGAAACTATACGTTGCAGGTATATCAATTCCTTTATTAATCAACGAAGGGGGTTTGTGTGACTTTCATTTCTTTGTTCCGTAGATCTGGGACACTGCTGGACAGGAAAGGTTAAAACGTTGAGGAACCCTTTTATCGTGGGAGTGATATTTGCATGCTTACTTATGCTATAGATGATAAGGCTAGTTTTCGGAATTTGTCGATGTGGAAATATGAGTTCTTGTATTATGCGGATGTGAAAGAGCAGTCACAATTTCCATTTATTGTTGTAGGAAATAAGGTGAGTAAATGATTTGTAGTTGTTTTGGTAAGAGTTCCATAAGAGGACCACTCATTTGGTGATTTATATGCATATTAACAGAAAGAACATGTGTTTCTGAGTGTAAAATAGCTATTCATTTTTTGAGCAAATGGAAAGAAAGTACTAAAAACAGTGTTCGACAAGTGCTATTTCGAGGTTATGTTCGAGGCTTTTTTGACAGATTTAACATGTGGTAGCAATGATGTAGAAGGAAAAGTTACTAAAAGTGTCCAAATTTTAGATAAAACAGGCACCAAATATAAACTTATTTGTTAAGTTAATGTGAATCAATTGTAAATTAAAGTAATAATTATGCAGCGGTTCAATAGAATATTCTGGAATTTGTTTGTTTTAAAGTATTTCTTTATTTTGACCAGTACAATTGTAAGAATTATTATAAGTTTCACATTTCATATTATTGGTTTCTTATTTCGGATAGAAATAAATTCATATTTTATGTAGATTTTCATTCGTAGGAAGTTTACATATAAACTGTAATTAATATTATATAGTTGAAATTATAACAGAATTATTTTACATAAAAGCAATTTATTTGATTACATCGTAAGTAAAGCATTAATAAAAAGATAATGACTTGTTTGAATAATTGAATTTGTCACTGTAATGAGGTGTAGAGTTCTTTCTTAGTGCCCTTAAGACAATAATATAAGCAAAATAACTAAGTATCCCGTATTTTAGTTTAATATGTAGACTAATTTTGCTTCGTTTCACATTTAAAACCGAATTATAAAAAGACGATATAAAACCAACAAACTGCTTTATTCAATTTACATGCATGTAACCTCGAAATCGCACTTTTCGAACACTGTTTTTAGTACTTTCTTTCCATTTGCTCAAAAAATGGTCCTCTTACGGAACTATAGCCGTTGTTTTTAATATAATATTCCATTGCTTACATTTTTTTGGGTTTTATGAATTTATTCTCTAAGTTAATACTCACCCTTTTTTCTGATTTTTTTCCAAATTTTCTTTTGTCTTTTTGACAATAGAAAATTCTTTCTGTTCTTTAATTTTTTTTAGTGGTTGTTGCACATCGAAAGACTAAAAAAAAACACGTTTCATATACTAAAAGGAGATTTACACAAACTTAATAATACAGAGTAATACAGAGTTACTTAGTTTGGATGCTATATGTGGCCTTTAAGTTATAAAATTGGTTGTAATTAGAAGTTGTTTTTTATTATAAACCTAGAGAAAACGATACACAACACTTTAGTTTACCACAAGTTTAATGAAATTACGAAAACATTGTAAATTTGACAAAAATAAGGTAGGTAACAAAACACAGCGTCTTCCTCGTTCACCGTGGTCTCCGTGTGTACAATATAACACTGTAAGGACAAGTTCGCAAAATCCTTTATTCTTTTGTGGTTCGTTTTGAATGACCTTTAAGCCCAGCTGCCATTTTGAAAAGCTGTTGCCGCCAATTTTCAAACGTGTGGAATAATTTATATTTTAAAGGAAGTAGAAAAATAGATTTAAAAAATACACAAAGTAATGCGTTTTTTATTTTGATTTTGTTGCAAATATTTATGAACAGTTTATAGTAATAAAAAACATGATTCCAGTAAAATAATGTTTGATTAAGTGATACATAAATTTGCAAGTGTTTTACGATAATTATGTTCATATTCTCTCCTTTTTGTGAAATAAATCTTTGTTTATATTTTTATACTGTAAAATATTCTTCCAGGAATAAATATGTTGTGGTTCTTTCTCAAATAAATTAATAAAAATACAACAGCTTCGGTGGAAGGGACTTTCAAATTTCTAACACGAATACACGATAACTTTTAATTAGGGTTCAAGAGTTATGACTATATCTTTCTGTGCGATACAAAGATTGTTCCTTTTTCGACTATTTCATTTCTAACATCCGGCCCTGCACTGGTTTGTCAACAATAATGTCCAAACCATAATGCACAAGTGGATAGAGTTCAAACGTAGACTATATAATATCGAATTGTCTGTATTGTGAATAAATGCGATTAAAATTTATACCAGTATAATGCAGTTCAAACCAAAATCACATTATTTTAAAAAGTGAACATAAAATGAACTGCGCAACGTTAATAGTTCTTCTTATTCATGTACTTTCTTAATTCTTGTCGTGTCATATATATTAGATTCATTCGAAATTCCCAAGAAACTGCTACCATCATTAGCATCACAATTTATCTTGCGAGAGTGACTGGCACTACAACATGATACCCATTGGTGTCTTCTTTCACGGTTATTTGAGTTATTTCACTTAAACCTAACAATATAATATATAAGAAAGTATGTAAATGTTATGGCCACTGGCCACCGATCTTGCCCTTTACACAAGAATATCATGGTTCATTAAATCTTTTTAAAACTGCAGGGGTAATTCAAAACTAATAAAATACGTAAAATAAATAAATAAAACAAGTAAATCATGTAGTTAAACGGATGA
Organism: Protaetia brevitarsis; assembly: GCA_004143645.1. Classification (NCBI taxonomy): domain Eukaryota; kingdom Metazoa; phylum Arthropoda; class Insecta; order Coleoptera; family Scarabaeidae; genus Protaetia; species Protaetia brevitarsis. Next base: position 41,112 of record RXPK01003090.1, on the reverse strand, counting down.
GTAAAGTAATTTGTGTAGATACGAATGTAGACAATAACAAACTGCCATTTTGGGAAGTTGTTGTTTGAAGTGAAGTTAGGTTTAGAAATTTGGACCTCTATGACTCATCCGCTGTCCTTACTCACTGTACTCTGGTATACTAATGTGATTTGACCAACTGACAAACATCTCAACGCAAATACTCCCTAAAACGATACTAACTAAACGTAAGGAAACATAGCTAAGCATGACGCGTGATGATGACGTCTATGTTCCAAGATGTCCGGCTAACTGTTGATGGTGCGCCGTACGGTTTTTTCTTTTGGTTTTCTTGGATGGTTTTGTTTATTACGTCAAGCATTGCGGTTTATTTATCCACTGTATATTCTAAATGTATGTCTCTTTCAGTCGGACATTCCTGACGAAGCGAGAGAAGTATCTCAGGTAGAATTAGGAGCCTGGTGTAACGAAAACGGCATCTGCAACTGCATAGAAACGTCCGCCAAAAACGCCAGCAACGTACAGGAAGCCTTCAAAATGGCCGTGCAGTATTGGCTGAAGGCCGAAAGCCGCGCAGATAAAAACGAATACGTATGTAACGACACGATAGACTTGACGAAAAAGAGTGGTGAAAGTAGGAGTTCTTGCTGCATCGGTGCTAGCGAAGAGTAAACAAAAAAACCTTTTTTTTATATATAATATACTTATATAACGCTTTTTGACACGCGTAAACACCAAACACACAACAGCTTACAACTTGTTTTCCGTTAATAAAATACGTATTCTCAGAAGGATGATTCTATTAAAAAGGAATCTTAATCGCCTGTATTAATTACATATAGTATTATTTTAATATACCAAAAAGTAGATCTGTAATATAGATATGTATTTATATGCAACACAATATATCCTATTTATATTAATTTTTGTACATAAACCACAAACACACACTTAATGCCATTGGAATTACGTGAAATTTTTCGATATCTGTTCGAGAGTAATTCAAGTTACGTTTTACTGTACTTTAACTGTGATTAGTTTGAGGGCTGTTCTGTTTAAATCTTTAAAGGTGGTATTTTTATTAAATAATTAAAAAGAAAAACGTCTTAAAACCACTTTATCTCGGTTGCTTTTTGTTGTTAATTTTATTCTAAATAATGTTTGTACCAAAGTAAGATGATAACGCAAATGTTTAATAATAGTGCTTAAGTATAAACAGGATGTCTTTTATTTCGATTTTATTTTCAGCTACTTGAAACAAAAGAAGAAAAAATCAAATTATAGATTTTTTTGTTGAAAAACATATATTTCATAGTGTTTGTATGATTGCCAATATGATTTCCGCGGCAAAATTTCCCTTGTCATTTGCTATACAGGCTGTCCTACCGAACTGTGTCATTAGATTTTTTTGAACTTCTAGTAGGAATTTGATTTTGAAACTAGCAATGTAGTCATGGCCCACTATGATATTTATTTAAAGAAAATATTTCCAACTTTCTAGCATTTTCGATATACAGGGTTTTGATCCAACTTTCTTATTTTAAATGGAATGATGCAATTTTCATCGGTCTAATGAATTTACCGAGTCATTTGTAACTAGTTTATATGAGGGTTTCCTATCCCTAAATTCAACCGTTTTTGAGATATTTCCAATTTTGTTGATTTTTTGATGTTTGCACTCTTTCAAACAAAATTAAATAGTTCAAGAGGTATCAGATATTCAGTGGTTCTATTAATGTCGATATAAGTACAAAGGTGTTATATGTATAGCAATAATCACTGAATCACATACAGGGTGTTCAAAAACGCATCTGCAATATGGATATTTTTAAGCTAGCAAAACTTTTTCTTTCGAATGGGACATAGGTATTTGTTAATACAGCATTGAATCCAGCGTAAAATTCTACATCGATCGATGTTAGGGTTCGATATACCTATTCTTGGTAGTTTTTGAAGTATTACCATTTCTTGCATAAAAATACTAAAAATATGTCTAAATTCCAAGTTTCAACCAAATAAAATAAGTTTTTTCCTACAGAACACTTACCATAGCACATTATTTGCTTAATATGTCTAAGTGTTTATGTTTCAAATACTACACACCGATTTCAGACGTTTGTCGGTTTCCGTGCAGAGCTAAAACAGAAGCGGAGATTTGTGGGACTATACGCAAAAATTACATTGAAGTGGAGCCAGACGTATCTTGGCCCGCTGCACGTTGGTTGATGCAATCACGCTAGGCAAGCGTGTGAGTCAGACGGCCGTCGTAGATCGACTATTGATAGTAGAAACATATGTAGAGACACTTCCCCGCAATAAAAATAGTGTTTAAGAATATTTAATATTTATTAATTATAGCAATAAAGTGTAGTATTATTCTAGGATGACATCGCAAATTAATAACTATAGTATTTCAAATCAAAATGAACTACCATTCATATCTTGCTAAAGATAAAAATTATGAAAATGAAATAATAAATATAATATATAAAAAAGGAGTTATTCCTGAGACATACATTACAATAGTGTTTTAAGTAAATAAAAAAACAAGCTATTTGCCTAGGTAGACAAACAAAGGAAATAAAAATTGTGTTTCCCATTCTATGTAAGAAATACGTCCGCTTATGCTTAGAATATCCATTATATTTTACTCGACGATGTTAGTTTAAATATCTCATGTGCTCTGTGTTGTGTTATGTTTTAGTTGATATAAAATCACAAAAACACATGAATGATTCTGCATTAGTTAGATGGGGGAATGTAAATAAGTGACCCATGTATATATACTTCTAGCAGGAAAAATCAGGACACCAGCAATCGAGAATTTTAAAATTTCTTGGGTGTAAATACGGCTTATAAACATTCACTTATTAAAGCTATAAATCACTTATTGTTTAGGTGTCTTATGGTGATCAAAGGCAAAGACAAAATTTAAACAGAGATATAAATGTTTAGAGAGAAAAAAGTTTATACGTAGAATAAACACATTGGAGTTTCAGTGGCGATGTTTTCTTTAGAAATACCGAATACGGAAATACTCATGCAAAAAAAGAATACATAACAACAAAAAGGCCTCTTGAATAGACGGCTTCATTTAGAAATATTTATGTGTTTAACTTGTTTGATGCTATGAAGAGACCATTCTTTTTTAAGAAAACATCGACATACGTTCGGTTAAACGCTCGAATTCGCATTCTCTACTAGCTTTATTGGTAAAGCGCTCGTCCGGCAAACGAGGGGATGCAGCTTCGAATCCTGCGTGAGGAGAAAAAAATTTATTGTAAAAATTCATCTTATATTACAGTTAAAAGCAGATCATTAATTTGTTAATAGCCAATGTGTCAATCAGGCTGCTGATTTTTGCGACAATGTGATTTTTACAAATTTATTGATAACACCGTTATTGATGTGTTGACTATTATTATTGTTCAGTATTCTGAAGTATTGTATTACTATAAAGTTTTCTTCTGTCTACTAAAAAATTACCAAAAAAGAGTTTTAAGATTATTTATAAAATTCTTAAAGGAATTATTTATTGTATTAATCCTTTGTTTATTGTATTTTCAAGAAATATATTTTAACTATCCCCTGTGTAATTGAAATATGGCCAACACTCGGTCTGTTTACAAATGAAAAAGTATTAAATGTGTGTAAACACTAACTGAAATTTACGAAAAATATACTTTCTTATACAATGTTTGTACGTATATAAATGCAATATTGTAAATAATTGTTAATGCGAGTTCTTCTTTTCTAAAACAAGTAAATACTTCATTAATATTTGCAACACAAGTTTGAAAAACACCAATTTAACTTGTTGAACACCACAAAAAAAAAATTATTAATAAGTAGCAATGAGTATAGCAATCACTAATTTTAATTTTAAAATCTAAAATAATTCTTTTATTTTTCTGATAACATTTGTTTACAATTCGGTATTCCCTGCAGGTAGCAATAATGTGTTGTGGCATACTATAATAATCCTTTTAGATTAGAGGATTAGAAACATTTTCTCCAAATACTATTGTTAAAATTCTACTATATGTTCTAATAGACACGAAATATAGCTAAATATATATTTTTAAATAAAGCCGCCGATTCAATAGCCTTCGTATTGCTACAATTTTTTTTGCGAGGATATTTTCCTGTTTATTTTATTGCATGTGTTATCATCTAAAGAACACGCTGGGCCGTCAGCGAAACTACAAGGTATTTATTTTACTATTTATAGTTTCTATTTAAACCTTGAATCAATTCATCCCGTTGAAATATCAATAGGTTCCCCGAAAGCTTTATTTACACCCAAAAATTTTTAAAAATTGTGATTGTAATAATGGCCCTTAGCAATAAATGAGGCAATAAATTACTGCAAGTTGAGCTAAACTGATTTAAAATTGTGGGAGTGATTAACCCCACTACTCAATATTATCTGATCATAGTGGACCATGACTACATTGAAAGTTTCAAAATCAAATTTCAACTAGAAGTTCAAAAAAAAAATGACCCAGTTCGGTGGGACAGCCTGTATAGTATTTTCTAAACTTAGAAATACAGTAAAACCTCGTTTAACGATCACATACTGATTGAAACAGCGTTACAGGAGTTCGGCCTCCTCCAGCGATCCCCTTTCGGTGGTTCCCCTTTCTCACTCGATAAATTGAAAGGTGCTGATCCAATGTTTTACTTTGTTTAGAAGAACATTCGAAATAAAGTAATCTAAATGTTCCTTTAGGTTACATCCTAGATGATTGGAAAGAATTCTTATTCACATCTTTTATTTTTTCAAAAAACTTCCTTGGAGAACATTCACTTGTGGTCGCTTATGCTGTGCAAGAAAAATCAGCTGCACTGATCTTTTTTTTTTGAGAAAAATGAACATGAGTACTTGAAAATACGCTTTTTGCTTATGCTTGAATTCCGTGCATCTTTTTCGAAAAGTACGCAATCATAAAATGTCAACGTAAAATACTCGAACTAAAGTTGTCAGTAGCGGACGCTAATTTGAATTTTGACAGATATATAAATGATGTGTGCAGACGCCGTCAAATTTAAATGGTATACTCCCTTATAATAGACTTGTCGAGTATATATTTCTTAATTTGTGTCATTCCTAGCAAAATGACGTGAAGTGACGTTTAATAGACGTCAATACCACGTACGATATACGTAATATCGACGTATATTAAACGTCATTTTATGTCACTCTGCTACCTCGGTTTTGTTGGGGTTTTCTGTATTCCATTTACTTTATTACTATAATTCCAACTTCACTTCATATCAATATTGAATTTTTATTGTAATAAGTAGCTCACGGAAGTACTCGTTTCATATACAAATCGATGAAATTATGCTTCTATATTAGATAGATTTTTAGTGTCTGGAAACATTTCATCACACCAAAAATTGATAACTTTTTATTTTAAGTGAAATGTAATGATTATTATTAGCATCGATGCTATTAGTTTAACGGTTTCTTTTCTATTTTACTTTAAAGTTAAATTATTATTCAAGCTATCGTGTTAATCAGCCTTTTGTTGAAGTTGTGGGCTGTTCCCGTCGACAAACTCTTAAACCTTGATGTTTTTGCTTTTTAGTATTGTTTTTACTGAAGAAAAATTACTTCATTCTTGAGCTAGAATATCGATTTTGCATTGTTAGGTTGTAGACTATTTTCTAATTACATATTTCCACATACTATAGTAGTCTCTGATGTAGAGACTATTTCCGTTCACTTTTTTGATTATTTAACTTACTAACTTTATGCACATGGTTCTGTCCAAATTGAGTAATATCTAGTGATAATAAAATCAAAGGGTAAAAAACTCAATCAAAACGATTAAATATAATTACTGGCTAACATGTTTCGGCCGAATAGCCATCTTCAGAGGCTTGTTAACGTTGACAAAAATTTTAAAAAGTTGTTAAGTCAAACATTTGAAAATAAATTATAATTTATAATAAATATTTTAATTATAATTTATTTTTAAATATTTAATTTAACAATAACTTTAATTGCTATCTTCAACTAAAGTCGACAAAAATTTAAAAAAGTTGTTGTTAAGTCAAACATTTAAACGTTTTGAATTTTTAACCCTTTAATTTTATTATCACTTACTAACTTCAGTATAATAACATTTTTAGTTTAGTATTACATCTGAATATCTTTCATTTTACCATGCATTTCTTATGCCTAGATCTGATACATTTACATTACCAATTGCAATAATTTGTCTGGATTTCTGAAAGTCACCGTTGGAAATATGTTTGTAGAGTCCGTTTTAACAGTGACGTCATGTAGTCTAGGCAATTAATGAACATTTAATCGATGCCCATCAGGTTGCATACTGACATTACTTGAAAGACGTTTAAAGTAACAGAAACTGACGTCAATTTGTCGTAGTCAAAAGGTTTTTTTTTTTTTTTTTTGGACGTATACATGCAGTGTGTATTATTCTTTTTTTTTATTATTACTTTGACTACCGATGTTGACCACATGGTTCACAGTGTTTTTGTGTGAACATTGTATTCTCCGACACAACACAGGATACACATTTAATATCACATTGATATGTTATCCTTTCTTTCAATTTTATTTAACGATTCGACAATACTTTTTAAATTGTTTTCACAGTTGACGTATGATAGCCTGAAGATGGTCAATAGAGGCCGAAACATGCAGCTACTTCTAATGATACGTATAATAATAAAACAGAATGGAACGAACTGTTTTATTTTTACTTATGTATCAAATTGCATAGGTATTAATCTTCATATAAAATGATAAAAATAAAGTGATAAGAATTTGTAATCATATCTACTTGCTATTTTATTATTTTTATACTTGAGTAATACAATTTAAACTTTATTCATTAAAACTTCAATTTTCCTCGCCTATATACTTGCAGGCAATTCGGTCATTGTACCTAACTTTTAGGTCTCAAGTGCTAGTAAGTTGATATTTTCCGAAGATGAATGACGTTTACGGACTCTAATACCAATTTCTGTCGCTACGATGTGCTATTGTTTTAAAATTGCTACTGATATTCAAGTTACAGAGTTCCAATGCTGTACCTTTTTCCACTTAAGTTTATAGGGAAGCGTCGTACTATTTTATAACACTCTGCATTTAATAGTTTTATAAGTACTTTACTTCTTGAATATGTGTACAAAGTTACAATTCCGCTTATTTGTACAATGATTCATTGCTGACGGACGAGTGATTTTATTTCAGGTTTCGCTTCCGCATGAAAGTTGTCTTATAAACAATTTTGTATAATATTGTACCGCTTGCCCATAAAGAACTATATTTTTATAAGTTTTACTTACTTACCTGAGATGTTACTTAGATTCTAGCTTTTGTACTGCAATGTCTGCACATTCTACTGGAAGAAAAAATATGTATATACTTACGTTGGATTCTTTTCTTTTAAACGCATCTCCTACCCTGTATTGCCCCCAAGAAGTTAATAATTAGTTCTAGGTTAAAAAAAAATAAGCCGTAATTACATGAATGTATAGAACTATGATATAAAATCAATGGAATTTTGTTGGTAACGTATTTTAAATACTTCTAAATTACAATTATGTACATTTTTTCTGATAAAATTATCTGCAGCACACCCGAAGCAAGCAATAAAATTTTATAATAATCTGCAGTATGAAATCAAAATATTACCCATCAAACAATTCAAAAAAGACATAAAACAAATGTTAATAAGCAAGGCTTTTTATAAAATAGAAGAGTTTCTTTCACTGTAAAATATAATAATTAAGTAGTATTGACATTATTATAAAGTAATTGTTCATATTTCATTTTTCTTTCTTTTGTGTTGACTTTCCTAATGATGTACATATCAGTTGTCAATTTGAAAATAAAAGGTTATTATTATTATTATTATTATTATTATTATTAATGCTTTGCACTACGATAACTCATGTTTGTGCATATATATGTATCTATAAAAAACCTAACTCTTCTACGCCACTGCGTATTGAAAATAATCGTCGCATAAAATATAAAATGCTTTGCCCTAATGATAAGTGACAATGTGACAAAAACAAAGAGGAGTTACCTTGGTTACCACAAAAAAATTGCGAAAAAAATGAGTCACGAGAGCATATAGGGAGAACATTTGAAGCAATTTAATTCTAATGGTGTTGTTTGAAATCACAAAGACGTTGCTCTTACATTCAAATTTATATTTATTCCCGCCCATTGTCCTGTTTGAACGTTTGAAAGTTGTCCTCCTTGATATGACAATTGACACTTATCGGAATTTTATATAAATCGCAGCCAGTAAAGAGTTATTTGAGGTGATGGTTCATTTCAATTGAAAGGCTCTGTATTATTTTCATAGTTTTAATTCAGTAGCGCCAAAAAGGTCAATAAACTAACTAATTCGAAAAATTACATTGGAAGTGTCGAAATATTAGAATTTCAACAAATGGTCACAGTTTTAAAGTAAGGATGTAAAGAACGATTTCTTACAGTGTCACCAACATAACAAAATAGCGTTTTCAATGTAAATCACTTTCTGTAGTCTTTATTGCAGATATAATTAATGAGATTATACTTACCTTCAATTTGATTTACGCTGCTGAATGAAGGGTGTAAAACATGTTTAACAAAATCCCAAATTCCATTAAGTATACATATATATTAATAATATAATACATTAGTTCAGTCAATATACACATATCTAGTAAAAATTAATATTACATAGAAATAATCTCCTATCAACAAAAACGAATTCCATAATTCCGTAGCACTGTCGACAAGGGTTCCGAAAAACGAAACCGCTCTAAATGGAAAATAAAATTTGGGGGGCACTCGACTCGTTTCGAGTTACAAAATAAATACGATTCTAGGTCGAAGTTACACAAAAAATGCAAGTCGTAGAAAACAGTATACTTTCAGAAAGCAACGTTATTATGTCACAGCGACCACAAAAGCAAGTCCTGTATAATCCACCGATAAATGCGGCTTAGTAGTGACAATATTTAAATTGGAATATTTAAAGCAACTCTTACCAACATTAATTTATCCTTTTTAAAAGAATTCGATAAAAATAAATAGATAATAAGAGTGACAATACAGGGTTGTAATTCAGTATGATAAGTGTATATTAAATTAATATGACACACAACCAATCTTTTTTTTTATTAAAACTGTGCTATATGTGTGGTGTAGATTAAGTTAAATGAAAATGGTGGCAGATGATTTAACTTCCTAATTATATTAGTATTGATAAATATATCTCAAAATTAATATTCTTATTATTATTTTAAATTGGCAGTCGTTAATATTCGTTTATTAATCTATTTTTGATTTGTTATGTTGACTATTAGATAGTATTCCTATTTAACGTTAAACATTGTTAAATCATCTCTGTTTATGATACTGAGGGTCAAGTAGATACTTCAAAAGATTTCTATTTTATGTATTATAAAATTTATTAATGGTTATTTTATTGTTATATTCTGTCCAGTAAAATATGTAAATTAAATAAATTTGCCGTGTCTGTTTGTTCCTATATTTTATTTCTTTTTATTTCCCTACAATTCAAGATTTCAAAGTCATTAAGACATTAAGTTAATAGTTACAACTATTTCTTTTTACTGTTGGCGAAAGAAAAGATAACATACATTCAAATTAAAAAAAAAATAATAAAGTACCGAGTTATCTAAAAGAATATACTATTTTAAAAAATTCTTCTAGAAAACAATTAATTCATCTGCAATGAAATTTGTTAGCGTTAAGGAAAATTAGAGAAATTTTAGTGTGTTTTTACAATAATACGTTCTATTTCCGGCGTTAAAATCCTTCATACCTTCAGATAGGTTTACTCGATTCTGCGCATGACAGATTAATTCATAAATAACAGTGACAATAAATATTTTTTTTTATTAATACTAATGGTAAAGAAATTGCTCACATCTTATTAATAGTTCTATTAAAGTCCCTATTTATAAAATTTATAAATATCTATCGTAAACTCAACGAATAAAACATTAAAATGTGTTTTCACTAACGACAGTATAAATAATTTTTAGATTTAGGGCTTTTAAAATTATTGGCTATTGCGGAAATTAAGAAATTTGGTAAATAAAAAAATCTGTACGTTTTCATTAAAGGTAAATTTCAATAATTTGTTTTTAATATAAACCATTTTAAGTAAATTTATAACTAATTATGTTGTATATTCAATGTAGTCTGATATATTCATCAAATACTGCCAGATTTTTACAATACTTTTACTATTGCTTGTAAAATAATAAAATGTTAATATTGTTAATTCTTGTATTAACAATGAAATTTTAAAATTTTAATAAATTTAAAAAATTATAATTTTTTCCATTAACAACTGAAGATTTTTGCAGACATAATAATTATTATTATATAATATTGTAGGATTAAAAATAGTTGCTAAATTTGTAATTTGAAAAGTTACAATTTTAATAAATAGAACTTTTTCTTTTTATTTAACATTTTTGACTTAATTTTATACAATTTCTGGTAGGTTAGGTACGTCACTGCGTATGGCAGGTATTAAAATTAAACGCCCTATTATATTAAATTTTGGGAGAGAAAAGGTGTTTGAATATCACCGCCAAATGTCAAAAAAAAACCTAAATTTCGATAAAATTAAAAAGCAATTCTACTTTTCAGATATTTTATTATTTATAAATGTTTGTTCAAGATATGAACATATCTTGTGCATTTAAAAATTACTCATAAATGAAAAGAGAGCTTTGATCACTTGTTCATTTCAAGTTGCATGCAAATTTATAAATGAAATATGAGTTTCTGAGATTAATAATTATCGGACAGGTAAAAAAATTATTACTATTAGAAAGTAATGAACCAAAAATAAATAATAAAAGCTCTTGCCCACCTTTAAGTTACTCATAAATAAAAAGAGTGCTTTAACTATCTGTTGATTTAGAGTTGCAGACAAATTTATAAATGAAATATGAGTTTCTGCGATTAATCGGGCAGGTAAAAAATTTCTTACTATTAGAAAGTAATGAACCAAAAATAAACAATAAAAGCTCTTGCGCACCTTTAAATTACTCATAAATAAAAAGAATACTTTAATTATCTGTTCATTTAAAGTTGTACCCAAATTTATCAATGAAATACGAGTTTCTGAGATTAATAATTATCGGGTAGGTAAAAAAATTATTACTATTAGAAAGTAATGAACCAAAAATAAATAATAGTAGTTTTAATAATTTTTCACATTCTCAATACCATGATTAAATTTAGGCAAAAAGGAATATCTTTTACAGTTAGAAATGTTTGATGCAATTTAAATAAAAAATTCAAAACGTAGTATAGGGTAAAATATCTTAATCATTTCTATGATGTTATAAAACGTTGCTGTTATTCGATTTTTTTTCCACGAAATCCTAATGATTGTTTTATAATTGCTATAACTAGTTCATTAGCAGATACCTGAAGCTTTACATAAAACGTTTTTCCATAGTAAAACATCGTGTAAACAGCAAATTACACTAGTTTTAATAAAAACACTTTAATAAATCAAACGATGTTAATAATAACTTTATCGTAAAAACATCTGATGTAAAATTCCGTGTAAATAGTTTAAAGCATTTTATTTCGCTATTACCAACATAAGCCAAAATATAATATGAAATTTATACGTAATTTGGACATGGTGATATTGGTATAGGTTAGGTAATGTGAAAGAAACAAGATTTTATTTTACGTATAAACCGATGCAAACCTAACATATAAACAAACTGTACTTCTGTCAATTAGTGTTTGGTGAAAATATGTATATACTTTTTTTTATTTTAGAAGCATCAAATTTTATGACTAATTTCATTACAGTTGTATCTAAAGTGGAAAGACAATAACGATTTATGAACATCCTATGTGTTAAATCATTTTTTAAATTGCACTGATTTAACTACACCTGTCGTAGTCATTGCTGAGTTTTTTACTGCTTGTTTAAGTCGGAACAGGCCATCAGATGCCTTATTATATCATTATTTGTCATTTTTAAGGGTTAAATTGATTTGCTTTTTGTATAATTTTCTGCAGGTTAAACCGATTTAAAAATGGTTTTGGAAAAAAAGACCAAATTAATAATTTCTTCATAAATTAAAGGTGCTTTTGTACATTAATTATTATTAATAACAATAAACACCATTTCAAAACAATAAAACAAAAAATAAATTTAAAACAAAAGTATGCCCGGCCATCGAGTGGCTCAAACTCACAACCTTCGGATTATAACACAAGGCTGTTCATCTTTGGATGTACAATCAACTAAAAAAATTATGACTCATGTTGGTAAAACGAGATTAACCTTTCACGCGTTTTTCTTTTGTAACATTTTCATCACCTTCAACGCGGCAAAAACACTTTCTAAATTCAAAACTTTATTACATTCTTAAACGTTTATATTAAATATCGTATGTTAAATAATATATTATAGGATTTTTCGTTGCAAATGTTCAACCAAATTTCGAAATCGTCAATCCTGTTTCTAAACTTTATATTCTTAAATGTTTCTATATGTTAAGAATAAAAGTAACTTTTTAAGCATCATTTTAGGACAAACAGAGCACGGCAATTTTCTTTCGTTTTTGTTTAAAATCCTCGTCCATTATTCATGACATAGGTATACCATGTGGTCGTATAATAATTTCGAACTATTACACATTATGATTTTTAATTATTGATAAAATGAGAGAAACATATCCGTACATATAATTGTGTATATACAAGGAAACACATGAAGAGCGATAAAATTAATAATATTAAAACATTGAAATTATAATAATTCATCGTATCGATATACAAAAAAAAAATTAACAGATACTCCTAAATCTTAAATCACCTATGGTTGTATAATAACTATTATTCTGAGCGCATATATACTTATATACATATATTTATAGATAATATTTTACAGGGAATGTATCCACAAAAGAACAAAAAAAAATGCGGAAAGAATCGGCAAGTCATTATTCTTATATACAGAGGTGTCCTATCAAATTGGTTTATTGGAACTTTTTTAATTTCAAAAAAGGAATTCGATATTGAAATTGGGCAGTTAGTTAAATAATGTGTTTTAGTTTCAGCTTTATAGAATTTGTGTTACACATGGCGTTGATTTTAAACTTCTTATTCTAAATGACATTGTGGAATTTTTATGCATTTAGTGCAACAGAATGAAAAAAAAAAATGATAGAGTTTATAGAGAGAAAACATTAATATGCAATTTGGAATTAGATTATAACATAATATAAAACCAGTATAATGAGTCGTCATCGGTGTGTCACTTTCTAAGCCTAACTTTATTTCAAACAATTTGTCGGACTTAAATACAAAGTTATAACAGATATGCGTGATCATGTAAAAGCTTTCAAGTGTAAGATGATGCTGCGGGAAAAAAACAGTTAGCAGTGGATAATCTGTCACATTTTCCGACTTGTAATACGCCTTACAAGTGTCCCTATCTCATACAAAATGTATACAGAGAAAATGAGAAGCTTTCTGGCAGAATTTTAAAAGCATTTTCGGGATTTTAAGTCTCATGAAAATAATTTTTTCTCTATTTATTGGTCTTTTCACTATCGATATTGATAAAGTTCCCTCTCACTTGCATATAGCAGTGCTCAAGATTCAGTGTCAGACCCATTTAAAACAAAAAATTGATAGTGTTGGTACATTCGAATTTTATTTAAGTACTTGCCTGTGCAATATGAAGAAATGAGAAAATTGCCTGCAGAATCGTGTAATGTTTGGAAGTACTATGAATGTGAGCAATTACTTTCTTTGATGAAGGAAACAAATCTCCTGCAAGATCGCAATGACGAAGGCACACTTGGACGCAGTTTTAAAAGTTATTTTCGTTTATAAATTTGCGCCACAAATAGACAAATTAATTAAAGACAAAAGATGTCAAATATCTGATAAAAGAAGTTAATGGTTGTACTTTTTTGTAATGTTCTTATTGAAAATTTAATAAATATACTTATAACCTATAACAGTTCTCTTTTTAGTTAAGATTTTCAATAGTTTGTCTTCTTTAAGATTAGGTTTTGCGGCCCACCTAGTCTACAGTCTTCATGCCACCAGTGAGTTTGAGTTTGACACCGTGTTAGAGTAATCTTCAAAATATTTTCAATGAAAAAGTGATTTATAGATCTTTTTTGGCCTGCTAGATCTCCAAATTTATCCCCTCTGGATTATTTCTTATGGAGTTACTTAAAACAGCAGGTTTATAAACAAGGGCTATTTCAAGATGTTAATCATTTGGAGAGAGGCCTGTTAGGAAATTGTATTACGGGAATTTGGTAATAGAAAGATTAAATGTTTAGAGAAGGAGGGTGGGTATGTCTAGGCACTAGCGAAATGAGTTAAAAATTAATTATTTTATGTGTGTACCCATTAATGTCCCAACTTATTTAAAAATAAATAATTACTTATTTAATATATTATATTAAATAAGTTGGGACATTGATTACAATTTTATTTGAAGAGTGTGTAAATGCATATTTGAATGTAGTTTTCAAATCTAATCAACTATTTTTGATAAAAATTTTGTTAAAATTGTTAAAAATAAAAGTACTTTACTCTTAAACAAAATTCATATTTTTTTGACCTACCTTGCACACGATAACAGTAAATCGATTTTCGATTATTAAAAAAAAAAATTTTAAATTTAATAATAAAAAAGTTTTCCATATGATTCCAACTTAAGTTGACATACTGTATATATTGGTTTTGTTTGAGTGAAATAATCGCGAGAGAAGACCCCAATGGATAATCACGATATTGTCTTTACTGGTTTAATATAGAGAGCGGCTTCTCCAGGCGATGATGGCATTAATACTGTTATTGTTAAAAGTAGCTACGATTATTTTTTGTCTGTACTTACTTATTTGATAAATTTTTCTTTGAGAAAGGCATTTTCACTTCCGAATTAAAACTTGCTGTAATCAAACCTATTTTTAAGAAACGAGGTAACAGCAATAACTTAAATGACTATAGACCAATCAGCTTGCTTAATGTATTCGCCAAAATATATGAGTCCGTAGTTAACAACAAATTGATTGACTATTTTCTAACTAACAATATCTTTAGTTCCAGTCAACATGGGTTTTTGCCTAATAAGAGCACCAACACAGCTTTAAATAACATAGTCACATTAATTTATTCTTCCTTAGACAAATCTCACGTGTGTGCAAATTTATCAATCGATTTAACAAAGGCCTTTGATTGCGTTAATCACTCAATTTTACTATATAAGTTGGAGAAATATGGTGTAAGAAGACTTGCGAAGAAATGGTTTATAAGTTACTTATCTGATCGTTTCCAAAAGGTGGCTTGTAAAAATGTAAAATCAAAACCAGTAAAAATGGAAGTTGGTATACCGCAGGGATCTGTTTTAGGCCCAACTTTGTTTTTAATATTCATCAATGACCTTCCTAAATATGTAAACGCAAACAATATAATCTTATATGCGGATGATATAAACATTGTCACCACTTCTAATAACAGCAACATTGTATTTCAAAAAATAGAATCACACTTTATCTCGGTCAATAACTGGGCCTCTTTAAATAAAATTGTAATCAACAAAGATAAAACAAATCTAGTACTATTTAAAACCAAAAACAACATAAATCAAAATATATCTTCATTGCAATCGCTAAATTTCTCTATACCAGTAAGTGACACAACTAAGATAGTTGGCCTAATTTTTGAAACTACCTTAAGTTGGAAAACCCATGTTGACTTTCTTAGCAAGAATTTAGCACGGATAAATTATTCGTTGTACCATCTAAAACAGAGTTGTAGTATGGATGTATTGAAAACGGTGTACTATTCAGATTTTTATTCTAGACTGAAGTATGGTGTTCTTTACTGGGGTGCATCCAGTGCAGCACAAAGGATTTTTATTCTTCAAAAACGTGCCTTACGAATAATCTACGGACTAAAACCACGTGATTCGTGTAAACCAATTTTTAAAACACATCAAATATTAACATTTTACGATATCTATATATTGGAAACATTATGTTTTGTATATAAAAATTTTAATCAATTTTGTAATTCAGTTAATCATACTTATAATAGTAGATTAGACAATTATTTACTGCCACCAACTCATAAAACTGCAATATTTCAAAAAAGTATTGAGTTCATTGGGTGTAGACTATACAATGTACTGCCCAATAATATTAAAGAAATACAGCAATTTTTTAAATTCAAAAATTCTGTCAAAAATTTATTATTAAACAAAAACTGTTATAGTTTGGGGGATTTTTTTTGCAAATATTTAAGTTATATTACTCAAATACTTAGTTTTGTAAGGAGTTGTTCCTTTGTTTCCTTTTTTGACGTTTTTCTTGTGTTTTTGAAAATAAAGTGATATTATTATTATTATTATAATGTGTTATAAATAATAAAGAAGTCGATATCAATACACCTTGTGTAACAAATTCCTACTAGAAATTCAAAAATCTTAACGAGCCAATTCAAGTTAGACACTTCTTGTATATTCCTACAACAGTCTTTTATAGCTTCCATTTAGCTAATTGTTAAAAAAAAATACAGCTTAATAAGAATTGAAATTTCCTTCAGGTTCGTTTAGTAGTATTACTCTGAAAGCCGGGGAAATATGAAATTTGTGGATAGACTCCCGAAGACTTACACATGTAAATATTTAAAATATATCAAAAAAAAAAGAATTCTTAATGAAATCGCATTTACTGCACTAAGCGGTGCAGACGCGTTGGTGAGCATGAGCATTAAAAAAATTGGACGAATAAGTGACAAACACCCGTTTAATTCTTAATGGGGTGTGTGCAACTTACACAATAATACAATAGAATACATCATATTACAAAAAAAAAAAAAACATTTTCTTTTCTTACCTTATTTAATAATATTGTTTGTTTATTATTGACGGCGTTAAATATTTTGATCAACGTGACGGCGAATCTTTGAGAGAGTGTATGGCGCTTGTCTCTATTAGTTCTTTTTTCTTCTTCTTGTTTTGTTAAATATAATTGTGCCTACAGAGAGGGGGGTACGTCATTCGTTACGCACTGTAAAGTATGTTGTTTATATTGTGTTACGTATCCTTTTTCTGTGTTGCGCGATGACGATAAATTGCACTCAAGCTATAAGTCAAGAGTTTAGTTGAACAGCGTTACTTCGATGTAGGAGGTGGGCACGAAGCCCTCTTCACTGTTGCCGCCGATCCTTCGCACTCTCGTCCAGCCGTCCCCTTGGTCTAGTTCTATCAGGTGTAGTTCTTCGTTCTCCACCATTCCTATACTGCCTTCGCTAGTTACTGTAAATATGCATAGATAATTAATGATTTTTGCGCTTGAGATAATAACACAATGATATACATGCAATTCAATGAGATAGCATAGTGGTGGAAAATCACTTCCGCGAGCCACAAGGCGAGCGACATAAGCCACCCAGCGAATAATAACCAGTGTGTGGAAGTTGAATGCTCTATTATACCCGTAATCGTAACATATTTCCACAAAGAAATAATGTAGACATGTTACAGCTATACAAAAGCAACGACTAATAAAGTACACTACCGATCATTGAAGTAAGGACAACTAGTAAATTACTGCTAACTAAACGACAGCAATTCGAAAGAAAATAAAAATGTATTGGTAGAAACGAAAATATAAACAAATAATACGGGGAGATAAAAAATAAAACTAAACATTCTCATTCAAATATTACATTACAGGGTGATTCTCAATATATGCGACAAACTTTAAGCGCTGATTCCTGGGGTTATTTTGACCATAAAAGTTCATAAGATCGCTTAGTTTTAAAGTTGTACAATGTTTAATAGTAAGTTAACATATTTAATGTTTTTATTATAAATTAACAAGATAATTACCCAGTAAACACACATGTGTCTGTTACATCTCTGCTAAGTAGCATTTAAGGAACAGTGCTATGTAACTTAGATACGTAAATGTTACATAAATGTATGTATCCTAAATGTTATCTGAACTGAACTGCGATACGTGGCGCTAGCTACATTATAGTGATGTATCTGAGATGTACCTAATAATACATCACGTATCCTTGATGTGGTGCTGTTCAAGAACTATTCGTGACATATCTTTGTGTTTCCCGCAGTTTGAAATTTCTGAGCGACTGTGCAAATGGTGTGTTCTACGTTGGTGTCGGTTTGTGACATATATTTACTGGTTTAACTTTAACTATAATAAATTTGAAGCACTGGAACGCATTTAACAACGGGGTGCCAACCGGTATTAAACGTAAGTATATTTCTACTTTACAAAATAACGTTTTTGAATCTATGTCATTATTTATAAAGACGGACGATGTTTGTGAAAATATCTGCTCTAACGTCACATTTATTTGTTCAGGAATTATTCACCGCCTTTTATTTTCAAAGTAGTTTTTATTCCACTAAAACATCTCAAGATAGAAGAATGATCAGTTGCAGACGATGATACTGAGGAAATAGAACACCTACTACCCCTCAATTCAAAACAAAGTTTGAATAATTTCGAGTTTCTTTTAAGCAATGATTTTAATACTCCAAAAATCGTAAGTGAATTACGTGCACGGTTTTCAAATTAAAAAATGTTAATTTCGTTTTAGCGATCATTCACAAAAAGAATCGGAGGAATGGTGAACATCTTGGAACATTGCTCCACCAGCTTCACTAACGAACTTGCGCAGCATCTAGTTGGTTGGGACAAAGAAATAACATAAAAATTTGTGAACTGTGTAGAACCATTATATTTCCATTTTTAGGAATTGTGACGTCATAATTCAAGGATTATAACGAACACACGGACGGAGCGGCAAGTGAGTTCTTTATATCTTGTAAATCAAATAATATTTATATGTATTTACTAATGCATAAATATATAACTTAATGTAGTTTCGAAAATGATTTTTACCTATTCCTAAAAGCCGTTTTACACCTAGCTATTTATTGCGCAATTTATTGGCCAATTTAAAATTGTTGTGTGTGTATAACACGGATTTAATACGTATTATACATGTAACAATTTTAAATTGGCCAATAAATTGCGCAATAAATAGCTAGGTGTAAAACGGCCTTAGGAGAATGTTATGTATCATACAGAGAACATAATAACCGCTCTGAAATAGAACAGTGTTCATATATCAGAATCATATCTATGTGATGTGTCAGAGACATATCAAAGACAGCTGCTTGATGCGGACATTACGCACCCACTGAAGCCTACGTGTGCCTTACATGTTATGTGTCTGAGACAAGCGATAGATCGGATGATACGTATTTGTTACGTGTCTGAGATATAAATGTGTTTACTGGGTAGTAAAACAAAATTAACTTATACTAACTGTTGAAAATAACCGCCCCCAACTGCAATACAAGCTTCTATCCTCCGTTCTATTGACTGGCGAGTCCGTTCTAAAATAATAGGGGTATTTCGAATTGTTTGAAAAGCTGCGATAATACGATTTTCTCAGTTCATCGAACATTTTCAATGGGAGTCGTATAAACTAACGATTTAAGGTGACCCCAGAGAAAAAAGTCCAAAGAATTTAAGTCTGCAGACCGAGGAGGCCACGGTTGTGGACCTCCCCATCCTACCCTCCGATCTGGATACGTATTGTCCAAAAACTCGCGAGCAACTAAACTAAAATGCGCTGGAACACCGTCATGCATAAAATACATTTGTAATCTTAATTGCAACGGAACTTCTTCCAGCAGTAGTGGTAGCCCCTCTTCAAGAAAATTGCGGTATACCTCGCCATTTAACCGCATCGGTAAAAAATGTGGACCTATCAAGTGATCTCCAACAATTCCGGCCCACACATTGACAGAGAATTGATGTTGATGACGGGCATTCACTAGTTCGTGCGGATTTTCTTCGGCCCATATGTGATTATTAT
This sequence comes from Protaetia brevitarsis, assembly GCA_004143645.1. Taxonomy (NCBI): domain Eukaryota; kingdom Metazoa; phylum Arthropoda; class Insecta; order Coleoptera; family Scarabaeidae; genus Protaetia; species Protaetia brevitarsis. The sequence continues at coordinate 21,188 of RXPK01003090.1, read as the reverse complement.
GAAAATTAATAATCGCGTTTCTAGAGAAAGTAGCCTCGTCGGTGAAGAATATTTGAGCCAAATAGTCAGGATTTTGTGCGATTTTGTGTTGCATCCATTGACAAAAAGCCACTTTTTGTGGAAAATCTGCCGGCAAAGTGCCTGCACCCGTTGAATGTAATATGGATACGACAGTTGATCTTTCAATATTCACCAAAATGTGGCCTGACTAATGTTTAAAGCAAACGCAATTTTTCTGGTGCTTGTAGTAGGATGTTCCTCAATTTCATTTAGTACCATTTCTTCAACTTGTGGAGTTCTCACTGTAGATGGGTGTCCGTTATCAGTCGTCCGTTTTTTTAAAATTTCCCGTTTCACTAAGACGTTGGTGAAGACGGGCAAATATTGAATGATGCGGGATGATACGGTTCGGGTATCGTTCTTCATAAAGACGTCTAGCAGCACGCGAATTTCCATTGGCAAGACCGTAAACGAAATGCAAATCACACATCTCAGCATTCGTGTAATTCATTTTAGAAAACAGAAACTGGCAATAAACTGAATGAATACTCTGACAACTATTGACAAATATTGAAACGACAAATAAACAATGTCCTCTCAACACAATAGTTTTTGAAGAACCAACTGTGATATTATATCGTGTTAGTCATAGTTCATAATTTATTATTAAGTATTCAATAACTTTAAAACTAAACCGTTTTGGACATATACTCATATGAACTTTTATTCGCATACACTGAGAATAACCCTGTATATAACTATTTAACAATTACAATGTTGAGGAATTTGTCAAGAGATTTATATTGTCAAAGAAGTATTCAGCGGCTATTAAAAAGAATTGAACATAAATTACAAAAATACTCCAAACTGTGCCACTGGTAAAACTGGTTAGGTAACAGTTCTGTGGTTTCTGCTGATGATGATAGCTTTGCTATTGAAACGTACGTCCAGTTTAGTGCAGTTTGGTGAGGGGTCTAGGAGAAGTTTGCAGTATACCAGTGCTACAGTTTGGAAGTACTTTTGATTCTATCTCTATTTATGTCAACTTGAGTCAGGACTTCTAGCTTTGAAGACATGTACATTTGTGTGAATGCGTTGGTGTTGGATTTAATCACTCTACGTTTAAGTATTCAAATAACCAAAACCACAAAACCCTTTTTTGTAATTTCATATATTTACATAGTAAGATATTTACAAATGTATTGTCGCTTGAAAATGACGAACAGAACTGCCTATTACAATATGGTTTGAACTAGCTGTCCCTTGTTACACTGACCATTTCTCTTGTGGGATTACAAAAGTGATTGCGTGTGGTGTACAAAGGAACTCTAGTCGTTCGTAAATTATAAAATGAAAAGCGGTGTCTAAACAGAATAAAGAAAGAATCGAAAAAGCGGAAAGATGTCTTCACTATTAAACTTCTTAGAACTGAAGGAACTTAAATCTAAATATGGGGACGTAACAAAACTAAACTACGGAGTCGGGTTAGGACAAAACAAATGTATAATAATTCTGTTTTAAACAGCACATAAGCAACATAATTTTCAGAAAATCAAAGATATCTTGGAAATGAATAAGTTTAGGTCTTGTTTGTTCGTATGAGAATATTTTCTAATATTTTTAAAAATGTAATAATACTTGTATTGTATTGTATTTAAGAATACAAAATTAAAGTCTGTACTGAGGTTACAAAACACTCCATACAAATGTCTATAATTAGCGTTATAGAAAAATTAGACTGCTACAGCAATTTGCACCTTTGGTTCCTCTCTGTTACTGTTTATGAGTTATACAGGAAATCAAAGCTAGAAAGACAATAATCGAAATGCCATTTATTAAACATATGAATCATCATACCAGCCTATAATGGCATTTTCTTCGGAAAAGTATGATTGAAGCTTCTTCCAATATGAGTCTGTGTTAATATTATGTTCATAGCAAATTTCACCTTAATATAAATATATGAATTCTATTACCATTGTTTATATACATACTAGTTAGTCAACCTTATGGACAAAATAGTTAACGGATTTTTGAACATTTTGGACAAAAGCGGTAGATGGCAGCACGCCGTTGATGTCCGTCTCGATTTAAATATAAACTTTATAGTTAGACGACTACATACAAGATGGCTCTCTTACGTGTCGGTAAAATATTATTTAATTGCAATAATTACCTGGTAAGTTGTAGGCAGATTGTAGGTGGGGCCCGGGGAAAGGAGAGGGTGGAGAGGCGATGACGCTGTGATGACACGCCACGCGATAATTCTCGTGTTTACAATGAAATGTTTGTTTTATTAGGAAGAATAAATATTTATTTTGATAATATATAATCGTTATTTTTTTACTATTTTACTTTACTTTTTTTTTAGTTTCTAATTTAATGTTATTAATGTTTGTGTTATATTTATATAATATTTTTTATTTGATTTACTTATGTTTACTATTGCATAATAGTAGAAATTCGTATTTCATTATAAAAATAAACATGTAGTTTGGGAGTACAAATCCCCATTTATATTTACATATATGCACCACGTAACTTATTAGGTTTGTTTGTTTGTCTGATCTAAGCAGATCCATAGAATTTTACGCGTTTGTTTGTATTTTAGAGCATGATTTGTGCGTGTTTGTTTGTTTAGAGCAAGCAAATCCAGATCACAAAGAGGTTCCTCTTTCTGCTCGCGATCCGACGTCGAGCAATTACGAGCAATTTGTGCAACATAACCTAATCGCGCTAACACCGTGTTGTAAACTATCGTTTGTAAATGTAATCCGATTTATACCTGCATCAAATATGCACGATATGGATAATATAATGATACCAACGTGATTGATGTAAAGAACGATCATTATATTTTAAAAACTTCACTTGGTAGGTACATAAATACTAGTATATGATGTATTTTTATTGTAGTCTAGATTCATTAGTTTGAAAAATTACTTTTACTTTTCCTATTCATAAATAGCTGTGACAATAAGTAAATAATAAAATTAAGGTTATATTGCAATCGAGCGCGTTTGTTTGTACCATCTTTAAATCCAACTCTGAGACGCTCTCAAGTTACTCTGATGACGTCAGTAGATACTGCTCCAAGCACACAAACAAACAAAGCTATTAAAACGGCATACATTGATGACGCGTTCGCGCTCTTTCTCTTGATTGGCTGAAAAGTTACGATGTAACCTTGTATACACGGATGTTGCCCCCAAAGGTTACCTCGTAACTTTTCAGCCGCTCAAGAGAAAGAGCACGAATGTGTCATCATGTATGGTGTTTTTAATAAGTAAAGTGGTGCATATATGTAAAAATAAATGGCGATTTGTACCCCCAAACTACATATTTTTATCATTATATAAAAAACAAATTTCTATTATTATGTAATAGTAAACATTAAGTAAATCAAGTAAAAAATGTTTTGTAAATATAAGAAAAACTATATACATAGAGTATACATTAAATTAGAACTAAGTCAAAAAGCAAAGTAAAATGGTACATACATGTAAAAAAAATAACGATTTATAGTAGGCTACATTTTAAATTTCAAATTTCCCGCCTTTACACCAGTTGAAGTTAGCGACAGTACCGCTATACACGGGAGAAGCGAAGATAGCGATAGGAGAGAGGAGGAGAAGGTTTTCGTATATACGTTCGACCGAAAAACCCGCTTTTTATTAAAATTTTAAATATAAAAAGGCCATCGAACTACAGATTATATATTATCAAACTAAATACTTATTCTTCTTAATAAAACAAACATTTTCTGATTATTATATAATCATAAATATAAGTAAATTAAGTTAACAAAACAACTTATTAATTTAAAAACTAAGAAAATAAAAATTGAGAAGTAGATTTTTTTTCTCGGCAAATTTTCGTCCTTTTAGATTTAACTTTTCTTTTTTCAGTGATTTTTGTTTTAAGTTTAAATATTTTATTCTTAAAAGAAAAAACCTCAATTTAGAAAATTGTTCAATTAATGTTTTTGTCAACAAGAACGTGCCTTGCAATATACTTTCAATTTCTTTATATTTATAAGAGAATACCTCAGAATTCTAATCTTCTAATGTAAAGAAACACGAGAATTATCGCGAGGTGCGTCATCACAGCGTCACATGCATCCACCCTCCCTTTTCCCCAGGCCACACAATTCGCCAATACCAGTAAATCACCGATACGGATTCCGTCGTTTCCGCAGATGGATAAAACACAGAAATCTGTCTCTCACTCTGACCGAGATACCTATTATATTTATAACGTTTTCAAATCAATTTACATTCACCGATAGAGTGCACCACTTCCCTGAGCAATACTTTATTTTTCCAAAAATGCATTACGTTGACTAACTAGATATATTTAAACAATGCTATTACTCACCTTCAAACGGATACAGCGCCTTACACTTCCTAACGGAGGTAGATGTTCGAATCGTAAACATTGTTGCTGTAGACCCGCTCAATCGTCCCAGGATAATCATACTGATCCTGATCCTGATCCGAATCGGCTCCGGGCAGAGAGGTGTGCGACGTTCCGAGGCCGCTTTCCGGACTATTTGAACAACTGTGTTAAAATGTAAAGTGTAGAATACATAGTAATGATACAAAAGCCACGACTGCACACTATTTAGAAGATTAGTCGCCAATTAAAGAATAACGCACTACGTTAGTAAAATACTAAAAAGCGTCTCATATTTTTTGAGATATTCCCAACTTTCCACTTAAAAAAAAAAAGATAAGACGCCCTCTAAAAGATGCTTAAAAAGGAATCTAAGCAACCAACCCGTGGTTAAGTTGAGGTGTACCGGGTGCAGACTGTTTATTGTGGTTGAGGGTAGGATTAGTAACGCTACTGTCACTGGCAGACCTGCTCAATGACTCTTCCTCGGCCGCGCTGCCCCCGGAGTTCCGGTGATTCCTCGAGCCGTTTACTAACTGCGGGGAATTCGTCTGGGAGTTGCTGTTCGTCAGTTGCCGATGAGTTCCTCATCGCGTCCTCCAAGTAACCCTGGAACCGTCTCAGTTCCTGTTGCATCTTCTCCAGTTTGTGACTGCACTCGTTCAATTGACCTGCGGAATGTTCGGAATGATGGGAACAATTCACAAATAAACATCTTGTTCGAAAGCTGATCAGAATGATTCAATGATTCTTATTGACAATTTTTGATTTATAAAAACTTTTACTGAGATTGCGAAATACTGTGAAAGATAAAGTAAGATAGCAAAACTTTCCAAAGTCTGTCTTTCTCTAACACACAAATAATTACTTAAAGCCGAGTTCCAGTAATGTAGCAACAGTAATAAACAAAGGAAGAAGAAACATTGAACAATTGAATTGGTTGTTATGATTAAGGGTTGATAAAAATTAGAAAAGAAGTGTGACCATCATTTTGTAAACTTCGCGCGCAAACATTTGTTCCTTTATTCACGTTTATTACATTTTCTTAATTGAAACAGTTGAGTTGGTTAATATCTCTCCAGAATATATCATCTTTCATTTCCTTGTGTTGGTAATACAGCCTTAAGATGCAAAATACAAATAACTGTTAACTCCCTCTTATGCACTTTGTATTGTAATGCTTGTCAGTAATGATAATAATTACATAAATCTATGTTAATATTAATAAATAATATATAATACATCTATACGGTTATACAGGGTGTACAAAAATTAAAACTAATCAAGTAAGAACTATAAGTCCCTATAACTAGATTAATTTAAACGCAACGTTAAATGAAAACTAACCCATTAATGGTCAAAGTATAAGAAAATTACTTTTTATATCAATATCCATTCATAAATAAATGATTCGTTGCTGATACTTCGGCTATAATGGGTTAAAAAATACATTTGCTGGTAGATTGAAAAAATATGGCATTATATAGTTTTAATTTTTGTAGTACAGGGTGTATAAGGCTGCGTTCCGAGTCGCACAATTTTATGCGATGCGTGCATTGAAAGACATAGAACACTGTGAGAGTTCCGATTTACTTGTCGTGCATATGCTACGCATAGACTGCATTACCTTTTTTTTCTATGCGTTGTATATTCCATTCTAGCCTCTGATTTCGCGGCAAAACTTTTTATGCATGCATACATGTTAAATCGGAACGATGTATCGTTACATCAGACGCATAATATGCATTATGCGCGACTCGGAACGCAGCCTAAGATGGCAAGTATAATTGGGTTATAATCGTTATTGTTACACTTAACCCTAAGTTTTACTTACTACCTTTCATAATACTTCTTAAGCATTTGAAACATGAAAATTAAGTTAGATCATAGAATTCAAATTATTTAAAACACCTTAAGGTTTAGGTATTAAATATCATTAAAATAGACACTTATTTTGATCGGAGAATTGCAAAAATGCAATAATATACAGAGAGTTGCACTTAAAAAAAGACACAAGTTTGATACTGCTTGTGGAACACATTGTGTAATATGAAAATAATTTTAGAAGTAATCATAATATTCATAAACTCCCACATACCGCAAAAGTGAAACTGTTTGAACGTAGTATTTTGGTTACAATATTCAATTAATCATTATCATTATTGACAAGCGTTAATATACAGAGTATTCCACGTAAGCGCGGTTTATTAAAAGTTTATAATGTTCTATTATTTTCTTATATTTGAGATTTTGGCACCATTATCTGTTCGATTGGAACTATAAATGTGAAATACTTTAACCAAAATATCACTTCCGGTTGACCGGAAATGGACGCCAACTTTGTTATTTTAAATAGAATGATATAATTAATAGGTCACTTTGTTTCTCAATTTTGAACACTCTGTATGTTAGAATGTGAAGTGTCCGTACCGTTTCTTAGAGTTATATCTACATTCATAACATAGCAAATTTGAAGTCTCTATTTGCAGTATTAACGGAGATATTAAATGTTATTATATTGTAAATGAATTTCTGCGAGAATGAAAATGTAATTATCAATAATGAATTTGCTTTGTAGAATGTTTGTTGTTGTATTTTGTTTGTTTAATTTTTGTAAACTTTGACGTTCATATACACTGTACTATGTCCGACTTGAATAAATATTATTATTATTATTATTATACAATTATTATTAATTTTTGAATGATGCAATGATGATTACTAAAAAAAAAGAAAATCTTAAATAACTCAAAAACGGCAACATGTAGCTATAGGAATAGCTAATGAAAACTGACGTATTTATGGTCGTAGAATCCAAAAATGAAAGGGGACATATTCTCAAGGAGGTTATATGTTATATGTTGTACAGTGACTAAAAGGCTATTTTGTACTCGTTTCATTGAGTATTCGCTGTTTTTGTATATATAGTGACCGGCATAAATATTGCAACATATAGGATTTTTTTTTATTATTGAAATATTCAATTTTTTAAGGGTTTTTTTTTGTTTGTTTTTGTTGTGCATGTCTGGGAACCCCAAAAATTTATTTTGACATACGTCACGTGACCACTAGTATGGCGGTAAATTTAAAAAATATGCCATGAATTTCCAAAAAGTGAGGTTAGATGACATGATATCCAAAAAAGTTATTTGAAAAGTTGCCGCGTGCAAGTTTTTGTGAAGTTTAAAAAAAATTCACAATTTTTTCAAATATTAATTGAATTACATATTTCCATTTTTCTTTTCGTTTTTAGCAGCACAACAGCAGCTCATAATTGAAAAGAGCGAATACTGAAAAGTACGTTTTCGGTATGACAATTGTTGTTGGGGACTGTACATAGTACTAATAAATGAAATTTTACAAACTTTTTCATTCTAAACCACTTAGCAAACATTATTTTTATTGAAAATTATAATACGTTTTCGGCTTGTTTTATGCATTAAGTGAAAACAGTTAGTCCAAAACTGGTAACACTACGTACGCCTACCGAAGGTATTAAAGTAGATTTTGAAATCAGAGAACAACGAATAATAAACAGTAGGTACAATAAAAATGGTGGCAATTACTCATTTACCAGAAAATAAAAATAGTTTACTACATTATTTTGTTGTTTCTAATTTCAAAGCCTACCTTACTCATAAGAAACAGAACGATATGTATGCTTAACAAGTTGTACATTACTATCAGTTATTGTTTAAATGTTTTGGTTAATAAGTATTCATATCATTAGATAAAAGTACCTTATTATTAATCATTTACTTTTATTGAGTTTCATAGACATTAAACTATTTTTATTTTACCTACTATTTATTATTTCTTGTTCTTGTAATTTGAAAACCTACTTTCAATACCTTCGGTGCGCGCATTAGTGTTATGAGTTATTAGTTTTACTAACGGATTCCACTTTAATGCAGAAAACAAAAATTGTTATAATTTTCAATAAAAGTAATGTGTATTAAGTGGTTTAAAATAAAAAGTGTTATAAAATTTTATTTATTACTTCTAAATATAGTCCCTTGCAACAACTGTCATCTTTAAACTTACTTTTCAGTTTTCGCTGTGTTAATTATGCAAAAATTGACAAAATTATTTGAATATTAACCAGATTTAGGAACAATACTGTAGTTGAGCTGCTAAAAATGAAAAAAAAAATTAAATATGTTATTCAATTAATCAATATTTGGAAAAATTGTGATTTTTAATTTTTTTAAAGTGTTTTTACAAAAATTTGCATACGCCCTCAGAATTGAATTCTAAGCAACTTTTTCAAAGCTTTTTTGGATATCATGTCATCTAACCTTATTTTTTGGAGATTCTTAGCATATTTTTTAAATTTACCGCTATACTAGTGGCCAAGTGACGTATGTCAAAAAATAGATTTTGAAGTTCCTAGAGATGCACAACCTACCGCCCCAAAAAAGTTTTAATATACTTTAATAATAAAAAAATTTCCCATATGTTGCAATATATATGCCGGTCACTGCATGTATATATTTTATAAAAAAAAGTGACCCCCTGTTTTCAAAGTTAGTTTCCATTCGTAAGGTTTTCAATTTATCTTTTCGTCGCCTTTAAGTAATTTTTTTTTTTCAGAAATGTTGAAAGTAAAACGAAGAAATTAAAATAAAAGTTGTATGTTAATAAAATAAGATCCTTGTTCATAGTTGTTGTTCTGGTTTTCTTAATTTGCAAATTTATATATATATTTTTTTTAAATAAATCTATGTAAAACTATTATGTAAAATGAGAATTCTGCATAATAAAAATTACTTTTCCTTTGCAAAAGGTTTTTGATATGCTTGTTAGAATTGTTAAAGTGACTTCAATATTAACGACTAACACAAAAAATAATAATGACGTCAATGAAGTCAATTATTAATCATCTGCAATGAGCTAATGAAAATCTGTAACATGTGGATATTTTAGTGCTTTGATCTGAAAGTATTTACTAATCTATCCACTAATCGCGCTCGATACACATCTGCATATCTCCATTAAAATCTTAATAAATAATTAAAACTTGTAATTTTCTTCCTTTGGTATGAGTGACAATTAGCTTTCATAAAACGGCAAATTTAGTACCAATTTCGAAATTTTGTTGAAAAACTCTTCTTACCTTCTACAGTCATTGGATTTCCTAACGCTGGATTCGCTTCGTAGACCGTCTTCATCTTCAATAACCCATCTCGGGCGGCCGTCTCTTGACCGACCTTGTTCTGTAATTCCTTCACGCGTTGCTTCAACTTTTTCAGCCTCTGGTTGGGCGCCAAGTCGCTATAATCCTCCTTACCGTCCGAAACAGCGGCGTTCTATGGGGGAAATTCGAGCAATGTCAAAGGGGTAAGTGTTATCCACAGGGTTAATTGATTATTAATATAGTCAGGAAAGTCTAATTGTGCTAATATGTATAAACCATGTTACAAGAGAATAATGAAGAATTAGATATGGGATAAATACATGTTAAGTAATTATGTAAGTATATAGTACATAATAGGTATGATACAGCTACATAATATGAATACAGAAAAAAATACCATGAAAAATGCCGATTCGCTACGTGAAATACGTATACAAATACAGAATGTTCAAAATGCAGAGGATTCGGCAATTACAAATCTGTTTTTCGTATTTTTTATGCATGCGTTTCGTACGATGAGGTTAGCGCAAAAAACAACTCATAATTGAGGTGGTATAAATAAAATGATTTTTTAAGTGCATTATTTATAATTATGAATTAATAAGGTATAGAGTTATGTAGTTTTTTTTTTTAATAAAATTTAATCATTGTTGAATACATAGGAACTTAGTTCTTTAATTTTAGCGAAAATTTCATATTGGTAAAAACTGTAGCCTTGTGGCATTTCACACATCTTCATCTTCCCGATAAGAAATAAAATTTTGTTTTTCTGAATATCTCTGAATCTCTGAATATCTATACTGTGTATATTCGGACGAATATACACAGTGTCCCACAGAATGGATTACTTTAAAACTTTCGACATTCGAATTTTTCTAGTAGGAATTTGATTTTCTAACTTGCAAAATAGTCACGTAATATAAACAATAATATTGCGTGACTATTTTGCGTGTATTTGTATAAACGGAATTTACTAGCAACTATTGAATTTAAATACATTACAGATAAATTCTTCAAATACGTCTAACTAATAATACACAAAGTGATTTATGTGAAAAAATATATTAGGCATTAAAAAAAAATAATAAAGCAATATTTCAGAAAGTGTTGAGAATATCAAGCCATTATACTAATCGATACAGAATGTTACGCTGCAGTACGCTATGAGATATTGGGTTTCAACAATACCTACAAATACCTCAAAAACTGTTGAATTTAGAAACACTAATATACAGGGTATTCCACGTAGCTGGTTCATTAAAAGTTTATGATGTTCTATTATTTACTTATATTTGAGATTTTGGCACCAGTATCTTTTCGATTGGAACTATAAATGTAAAATACCTTAACCAAAGTATCACTTCCGGTTGACCGGAAATGGATGTCAACTTTTTTATTTTAAATAGAATGATATAATTTTTTATTCATTTTTGGATTCTACGACCATAAATACGTCAGTATTCATTAGTTATTCCTATAGCTACATGTTGCAGTTTTTGAGTTATTTAAGTTTTTCTTTTTTTTAGTCATAATCATTGCATCATTGAGAAATTAATATCTCGGTTAATACTGCAAGTAGAGACTTCAAATTTGCTATGTTATGAATGTAGATATAACTCTAAGAAACGGTAAGCACACTTTGCATTATAACATACAGGGTGTTCAAAACTGAGGAACAAAGTGACATATTTTCAAATGCAGAAAACTCATTTTTTTAAATAGAACACCCATTTTAATTCGGAATTAGGAAATAAATATCATCCCCTATCGCTTTATATCAGCATTCCCTATACCTATCTTTAATAGATTTTGAGATATGAGCGACTTTTTGTTAAACAGACTAAGTATTCTTTTTTTAAAATAGAACACCCTGTATTTTAATCCGGAATTAAGAAGTAAATATCCTCCCCTATCACTTTATATCAGCATTCCCTATACCTATCTTTAATAGATTTTGAGATATGAACGACTTTTTGTTAAACAGACTAAGTAGCCCTAATCTTTGCCTGTTTGTAGCTGGCTCTGAATGGGATTAATGTCAAATTCATTGACTAACCAAAAGTGTTTATGTATATCATTGTAATTACACTTTCGTACAACGCAATATTAATAGAAATGACTATTCGAACAGACATTCTTGTATGGTTATTCAAAAATAATACATGAATTTGACATTAATCCCATTCAGAGCCAGCTACAAACATTTAAAGATAGGGCTACTTAGTCTGTTTAACAAAAAGTCGCTCATATCTCAAAATCTATTAAAGATAGGTATAGGGAATGCTGATACAAAATGATAGGGGATGATATTTACTTTCTAATTTCGAATTAAAATACAGGGTGTTCTATTTAAAAAAAATTAGTTTTCTTCATTTGAAAATATGTCACTTTGTCCCTCAGTTTTGAACACCCTGTATGTTAGAATATAAAGTGTGTGTACCGTTTCTTAGAGTTATATCTACATTCATAACATAGCAAATTTGGAGTCTCTACTTGCAGTATTAACCGAGATATTAATTTCTCAATGATGCAATGATTATGACTAAAAAAAAAGAAAAACTTAAATAACTCAAAAACGGCAACATGTAGCTATAGGAATAGCTAATAAAAACTGACGTATTTATAGTTGTAGAATCCAAAAATGAATAAAAAATTATATCATTCTATTTAAAATAACAAAGTTGACATGCATTTCCGGTCAACCGGAAGTGATATTTTGGTTAAAGTATTTTACATTTATAGTTCCAATCGAACAGATACTGGTGCTAAAATCTCAAATATAAGTAAATAATAGAACATCATAAACTTTTAGTGAACCAGTTACGTGGAATACCCTGTATAATCTGGCTACAAATAACGCGATAGATTTACTGGATCTATAAAACCTGTACTGTTTCATTTAAAATAAGAAAATTCATATCAAAAATCTCTGTATATCGGATGTACCTACACTCAAATACAAAATTCATGTCTCCCTAAGATTTCTTTCTGAGCGATTAATACATGTAATTTAAATGTAAACATATCTGAGGCAACACTCTACGAAAGCTTAAGCGTTTAATGAAACAATGGCCACATTTTAAGCAAATACAGAGACTCATTATATTGAAAAAATACAAAGAAATAATACCTGAGGAAGACATAAGTTTTGAATTTGACTGTACTAGAAGTTTGATAATAATGTGCTTCACTAGATCACAGTAGGCTATGATTACCTCCGCTCAAAATTCCTACTAGAAGTTCGAAATAATCTAATCATCATCCAGTTCAGTGGGACAACCTGCATTTCTTTTAAAAAAGTTGAAAGAACTTCAAAAGCTTAGAAGTACAAACTACTATTTGCTTTTTTAATTAAATTAATTGATTTTGTCAAGATTTTCTTGATACGAATGTGTGTGATATGTTTTGTATTATATCATATATTAGCTGGTAAGATGAAAACAATGTATGCTAACCATTGCACGTTCACGCTAATGCACCTGGAGACTTTATTGATGATTTATACAAGTAAATACTCTCTTCGAGATTTTGAACATACTGTAGAGACAAGTGCTATTTAGCGACATACCTTAATAGCCATACAGACTTCAGTAAGCTTCTGTTCGCATGAAAATATAAAAGAAAGCAGTTACTACACATGCGGTAAATAGTGAAAAAAGCATTTTTATAAACTACTGAGAATTAGTGTTAGCATCGGTGTATTTTATAGAGTTTCAATCAATCCTTTCTCCAAATGGGAGTAATGTGGTTGGTTGCATCTTGTAAAAGTTGTGGTAAAAATGCTTGCAACTTAGCTACTTAAGTAAATTTTAGGTGTATCAATAATGAGAAAATGGAATTAGTTAGTTGAAAGGTAAGAATCACATCTAGGCATGCAGCAAACGAAAAATTAAAAAAAAAAAACATAAACATGTAAGCTTCAAAGCGAGGCATCGTTACTTACTATATCGAAGGAAAAGAATCAGCCAACCCAAGGTACCGCCACCAAAGAAATATAGGAGAAAATAATAAAGTTAAGACAATAAACACGCTTATACGTTCTCAGACTAGCATTGTCGGTACACTAACATGGCCGAAACAAAATTTTCTTTCCGTTATTAGGCAATGTCCAATCAATAATACAGACACACATTCTTTTTCAATGCAATAAAGGTTCACATTTTATTTCCAGCTAAACATCGGAAAATTGTCGATAGTCAAATATATTTGGTTAGAAATAGAAAGTTAGGCAATATTTAAATAAAAATTATTTATGTTTGTGTTTTGGTTTCCAATATTTAGCTTTCGTAAAAAAGATTTGTGAAAACTTTGTTTGGAATATTTTTTTCTCTCTCTTAGAGCATCGTATATCATTTTATGCATACGAAACATAATTTTAAATAACAAAGGAATAAATAAACTTGTATGTGACAATTTGGATGGCAGTCTATTATTAGTTATTCATGGATAAAATAAAATATAAGATACTTGAAAATGTTCCTAATACAGCAACGAAACGTTGTATTAGTAGTAGTAAAGATGTATTAGAAGATTGAATTGATTTATTATTCTGATTATACCCCTAAAAGAAAAAAAAATGTATGGGATAAAAGACCTTATTTTTTATTTGAAATTATGCAAATTATTCTTGTGTTGCTGTAAAGATAATCAATCGTTGTCAGCGAATAAAGAATTTACTTATTAAAAAGAAATCAAACAATCTACTGTATATTGCAGAAGCGACTTATTCTAATTAAAAAAAAACACAGTATTCCGAATAAAATATTATCTAAATAATTATTTTAACGTTGAAATCATCCATTTGACATATTTATTATTTACAAGAGAAGGAATTAACAATTGCGATGTTCACATTAACTTATTGTTAATGGAAGCAATGAGGAAACTTTACGTTTGTAAATGAAAATTATATTTTAAACAATAAAATCCAAGAAGCAATTGGGTATTATTGGAACAATATTTTATGTCGATAATGACGTAAATCGTGAAATTATCTCAAACATTTATTTGCAAATAATGTCATTTAGCATTAAATAAGTGCTATGTAATAATACGTCATTTACGAATAAAATTCTTTATTTGAAATTACGCGAAAAATTCTACTTCAAATGTTAGAAATCCGATAATTGAGCTTGATTCGTTAGTCCAAATATGAATCATTTACTTAAATATTGAAATTAGCAGAAATATTCACAAAACATGCGGTAAAAATTAGCGCTGTTTTATTGCAAATTTATTGCAATTAGTAAGGATGCTTTCCAATGCTTTTCATATGTTGGAAGAAGAAAAAAAACGGATTATCCGAATAAAAGGTCATTTAGAAAATTTCGTTAAATTCTAAAATTAATCTGAAATATTAAAAGATAATGTTTCTTCACATTTTCGACAAAAAAAAAATATTAATCTCTTAATGATCGTTTCTATTTTTTATTTTTGTAACATATTGCTGTGGTTTAGACAACCCAATTTGCTGAGTGTATTTTCTGTTGCATATTTGCTTGTCTTGGTTGCTTTCCTTGCTAAAACAGCTGTTGTTCAGTTTACCGAGAATTTTTCACAGTTTTATTATATGGTTTGCATAAATTCAGTTAAATTTCTTCACAAATTAATTGTATGATTTAATTTATTTAAGTGTTAAGTTTTTTAAATTATTCCATTAATTAATTTGTCTGTGTTCGCTAGTGTTGATTTAATGCTTATTCTATTATATACTGTCGTATTGTTAATACGTCTGCGTTGTACGATTTTGAGAGAGGGGTTTTTTGTAAGAAAAACAATTGTAGAATTTTGTTAAGGACTTCCTTGTTTGTCCTGACGTATTTTTGTATATCTTTGTTGCCATTTTGTATTTAATTTTGATTTTGTATCTTTTCGCATTAATTGTCTTCTATTTAGTCGATCAAGGATTTCTTTTAGTGATAATTGTTAATATACTGAAGTGTGCACATTATAGATATAAGATCAACTATTATTTTTTGTTTAGGAAGATATATTTTTTCAGTTTTTTCTCTCATATTTTAAAGAGTTAATTTTCCGTTATTCATTTTTGCTGTTTCATTTTTAATTATCAATCACCTCGGTTGGGTGAGTGGAAGCATTGTTCTTGCATTTAGTTTATGTTAATTTGTGAAACCACGTGGACAGTTTTTCAAAGGTTGTGTATTTTGGATTATCTTCCTGAACAAAATAAATCTTTTGCTTTGCATAGGAAATAGCATTGTCCTATTTAATTTGGAGTCAAGTGCAGTTTTTATTTTAGGCCAGAACCTTCAGTTCAAGGTTTTTTTCTGCACAAGTTGTAATTTAATTAACGTCATTGAGTTAAAAATTCTGTTCTTTTATTTTTATTTTAAACCTTTTCAATTTTTCGGGTAAATAAGAAAGTCTGTTTTCATTCACTCACAATTTACTTTTCGTGGTTAGATTCGAGTTTTAATTCGCGAGGGTAACTCTGAGGTTAATAGTTCTTTTGTTCAATTTAAAAAACTTTTCCTTTGAGCTAGCTAAATTTTATTTTTTCTTTTCATTTTAAAAATCAGTTTTGCATTTTCTTTTAATTCAATCAGTACACAGCAATATGTATATTATGGTACTCATGAGGTTAAATTTAGAATATTTTTTTTTAACAAATTTATATAAAAAAAATGGTTGTTAAAAAAAGAGTATAATAAATACGCAATTAGGCAGCATCAACCCAATATTTTTATCTAGATAATTGTTTAAATACCGAAATATTTTCATCCCTTAGATACACTTCAATTTTTTGAAATATAGTCCTAAGTAGTCAAGTTTTGGTTGTTAAAAATATTTTTTGGTGCATTTATACGAAAAAGATTAAGTCAAACAAACATTTTATTTAGATAATTATTTAAGAATAAATAACAAGTATAAAAACTTAATCAATGGTGCAGATATATTGGTTTACATGTTTCGGTTAAATAGCTATCTTCAGAGTCATGTCAGATCAGAGGCAAAAAATACAAACGTGATGGATAAAGTGAAAAATTAATTTTCATTTAATTTAATTAATTAAAATTAATTAAAAGTTAATTAAAAATACCAAAATTAAAAAAATTAAAAACACTAGAAGTAACGAATACAAGTTCAAAAACTATTTTGTGAGAAAAGAAAAGCAGACTCGAAGGGTATATGTAACTCAACATTAAGATTTTGATAATATTATTTTTGATAAGGTAAATATTTTACAATAATAATGTGAATATTCAAAAACTCTCTTCCAAAGTACAAAATATTTATTTAAAATTCACGTTAAAGTACTAGAAATAATGCTGGTAAGTACAAAATGCAGTAAAATTAATCTAGTTTAAAAAATATTGAGTTTCATATCGTTGCAACAAGCATGAAATTTGTGATCGCTTATGAAAATGTATTCCTAAATAGAATTTCCAAATTTGATGGAATTTGAAAGAAATTGTTGAAAAGAGATCTTCTTGGAGTTGGTTAATAAGTAATAATGTTAAATATTAAAAAAAAAGAAAACAAATATTATACAGGGGTTAATACAAAATTTACGATTTTGTTTTTACAGTAGCAGGCCGTGAATTTATATTTGGGTGCATTTTTTAATCATAAATAACTAATTTGAATAACATTTTGCTGTATTCTTCGAAATGAGGTTATTTTATTCTTAAATAATTTTCACATTTCTTGGCCTGTCCTGTAAGCTAATTGACTTTAAAACAGTCTATTTGTGCCCAATCTAGATGTCAAGCATGCACTGACGTGTAGCAATATTATTTTACAATTGCGCAACTAATAAAGAAAATTCCCATTTATTGCGCAGAGGACCACACTGTATACAGGTCAGTTTGAACAGAAGAAGGTTTAGTAAAAAAACCGAAACATTTTATATACCTATAAGGTAAAGTCAGGTAAATGTGTAGTAAAAATTGCATAGTGTGAAGAAAATGTAACACTGTTCATATAATAAGACATTTTAATAAATTTTACACATAGAAGTACGTAATGTATGCCCAGTTGTAAGCCTTCACTAGATAGGCTTTTATAATTATCAACCGTTTACTGGCAAAAAAGAAATTTTAAACAGTATCAATACTACACACTCACCCAGCAAAATGGGATAAGGGTGTAAAAGTTCCGCATTTTATATATTAATAGCATTATCCTTTAGTTCGGCCAAGTGTGTAATACTATACTGATGCCTTTTTAATAAAGTATGATAAATTTACAAGATATCTAAGTTATTAGAAGTTGGCAGATGTGAATTTTTAGTTGTAAAACTAGTATGAGGTTTAGTACATTAGTAATATAACAGAGGGCATCCTTATTTTAATTTTAAAAATAGATATAGCCAATCTACACACTTGCCCCGGTTACACACTTACCTGACTTTACCTTATATATATTTTTCATTGTTATTATTCGGGTCAGAAAAGAAAAGAAGAAAATATAGGGTGTTCATGCATATTGGTCATAATAAATAGAGTCTATATATTGTTTTTAATTACAATATCAACATAATAAATACAATTTTAGATTCCCTTTTATTATAGTATTATAATACCTGTATGTAATATTTTTTCACAAATCTTTCTTAGCAATTCTTCCTCAAAATATTTACAGTAGCACTGATATCAATAATTATTTTGCAGTACCAACGCCGATTAAGATATTCAGGCCTATTACATGAGGTGAGAGCAGGTAGTGCATCGCGGTACCGCACGAAATACTGAAATGACGTTCAAAACTAACTTCTGTGCCGTCAGGACGTCATTGTTATGCGCTTATCTCTCCTTAATATAATATAAATGAAAAATTAAAGAGAGCTTACAATTTTGTGACGTATACCATCGTTTTTTATTCTTTATTGAAAACTATTATTTCTTTTAATTTAACTAAAAGAATACCTCAAAAAGGTTCCCAACAACAACAAAAAAAAAACTTTATTAACAGAAATCTTTCAACAAAATTTTAGAAGAAAATATTTGGCACAGTTTATTCTCAGTTAATTGCGTTAGCAACTTAGGATATTTTATTGAAACATAAGTGTCTTCCTATTCTTCATTTTTAAACAATAATTTTAAAAGTATTAATATTAAAGAAGCTTCTAGTTAAAGCGAAAGAAAGTTACAAAAAATTAAATTTTCCTAGTTTTTTCGTTTAGCTATTCTGAGATACACGCTCATCTACCAGATCTTTCCTGTACCAATTTTTATTAAACACAATTCGCAAATAAACTTACAAACATTTGTAAGTGTGCCGTGAAGAAATATAGGTGTTATGTCTCATATTAATACCCCCACTACCTTCTAATTACCGGAGTATCCCCCACTTCAAGTACTAGGCATATTGTCTAGTCGTCGTTGGCAGTACATATCAGATAATCAATTCGCAGAAGACCACACTGTATTACAGGTCAGTTTTAACAGAAGAAGGTTCAGTGAAAAAAATCGAAACGTTTTATACATATTTTTTTTTCATTGTTATTATTGGGATCAGAAAAAAAAGAAGAAAATATAGAATGTTTATGCATTATGCTCATAATAAATAGAATTTTAAATTCTCTTTTATTAAATATCTGTATGTAATATTTTTTCACAAGTCTTTCTTAGCAATTCTTCCTCAAAATATTTACAGTAGCACTGATATCAATAATTATTTTGCAGTACCAATGCCGACTAAGATATTCAGGCCTATTACATGAAGTGAGAGCAGGTAGCGTATCGCGGTACCGCACGAAATACTGAAATGACGTTCAGAACTAACTTCTGTGCCGTCAGGACGTCATTGTTATGCGCTTATCTCTCCTTAATATAATATAAATGAAAAATTAAAGAGAGCTTACAATTTTGTGACGTATACCATCGTTTTTTATTCTTTATTGAAAACTATTATTTCTTTTAATTTAACTAAAAGAATACCTCAAAAAGGTTCTCAACAACAACAAAAAAAAAACTTTATTAACAGAAATCTTTCAACAAAATTTTAGAAGAAAATATTTGGCACAGTTTATTCTCAGTTAATTGCGTTAGCAACTTAGGATATTTTATTGAAACATAAGTGTCTTCCTATTCTTCATTTTTAAACAATAATTTTAAAAGTATTAATATTAAAGAAGCTTCTAGTTAAAGCGAAAGAAGTTACAAAAAATTAAATTTTCCTAGTTTTTTCGTTTAGCTATTCTGAGTACACGCTCATCTACCAGATCTTTCCTGTACACATTTTTATTAAACACAATTCGCAAATAAACTTACAAACATTTGTAAGTGTGCCGTGAAGAAATATAGTTGTTATGTCTCATATTAATACCCCCACTACCTGTCTAATTTACCGGCAGTATCCCCCACTTTCAAGTACTAGGCATATTGTCTAGTCGTCGTTGGCAGTACATATCAGATAATCAATTCGCAGAAGACCACACTGTATTACAGGTCAGTTTTAACAGAAGAAGGTTCAGTGAAAAAAAACCGAAACGTTTTATACATATTTTTTTTTCATTGTTATTTATTGGGATCAGAAAAAAAGAAGAAAATATAGAATGTTTTATGCATTATGCTCATAATAAATAGAATTTTAATTATCTTTTATTAAATATCTGTATGTAATATTTTTTCACAAGTCTTCTTTTAGCAATTCTTCCTCAAATATATTACAGTAGCACTGATATCAATAATTATTTTGCCAGTACCAATGCCGACTAAGATATTCAGGCCTATTACAATGAAGTGAGAGCAGGTAGCGTATCGCCGGGTACCGCACGAAATACCTGAAATGACGTTCAGAACTAACTTCTGTGCCGTCAGGACGTCATTGTTAGCGCTTATCTCTCCTAATATAATATAAAGAAAAATTAAAGAGAGCTTACAATTTTGTGACGTATAACATCGTTTTTTATTCTTTATATGAAAACTATTAATTTCATTTAATTTAACTAAAAGATACCTCAAAAAGGTTCTCACAACAACAAAAAAAAAACTTTATTAACAGAAATCTTTCCAAAAACAAAATTTTAGAAGAAAAATATTTGGCACAGTATTATTCTAAGTTAATTGCCCGTTAGCACTTAGGATATTTTATTGAAACATAAGTGCTTCCTATTCTTCATTTTTAAACATAATTTAAAAGTATTAATATTAAAAGCTCTAGTTAAAGCAAAAAGAAAGTCAAAAAATTAATTTTCCAGTTTTTATCGTTAGCTATTCTGAGATACACGCTCATTACAGATATTTCCTGTACCAATTTTTATTAACACAATTCGAAAAAAACTTACAAACATTTGTAAGTGGCCGTGAAGAAATAGGTGTTATTCTCATATTAATACCCCCACTACCCCCTATACCGGAAATCCCCCATTCAAGTACTAGACATATTGTCAGTCGTCGTGCGTACATATCAGATATCAATTCGCAAAGACCACACTGTATTCAGGTCAGTTTTAACAGAAAAGGTTCAGTGAAAAAATCGAAACGTTTTATACATATTTTTTTCATTGTTATTATTGGGATCAGAAAAAAAGAAGAAATATGAAACGTTTATCGGCATATGCTCATAATATAGAAATTTAAAATTCTCTTTTATTAAATACTGTGTAAATTTTTTCACAAGTCTTTCTACAATCCTTCCTCAAATATTTACAGTAGCACTGATATATCATAATGATTTTGCAGTACCAATG
>RXPK01003089.1:0-36536 GCA_004143645.1 Protaetia brevitarsis | reverse complement strand
CAGGGATACCAATAGTAGAGACACATACAGGATGGGCCACTACATTCGCGTCGGTTTATAAAAAAAGTGATTACATATTTTCATTTTTTTTTGGTTAAGGATTATACAGGTTCAGAAAGGACGACATTTCAAAATTATTTTTGAAGTATACATAAAAATTTACACCAAATTATATGAAACACCCTGTATATTGTGACATATTTTGATATATACAGACTAAAATAAAGGCAAGTTGGTGTTAAGTTCCTTATATCTAACTCAACTCGTTTACGAGATAGTTAACTATTCTTCAAAATGTAAACCAAAATTTAAGAGGCCACGCTTGTCATTGCGATTTAAGCTAGATATTTAAACTATATTTATTTTTTATAAAGCATTACACTTGATATTAAAATAAGACTAATGCAACAAATTATACAGGGTGAACAAAAACATACTTTTAATTTTCGTAATCTTTAAAGGGTTTGTTATATTAAATGGAACAGCCTGTATTTATTACCTTATTTACATTCTAATTTTAACGGTTACTTTTATTTTATTATCAAGTCTAAAGCTTTAGGTAAAAAATAAATACAGTGTAATAATCTAGCTTAAATTTTAGTCCACATTTTGACAAATAGTTAATTATCTCGTAAACGAGTTGAGTTACCACTTTTCGTATATAAACCGACACGAATGTGGTGGCCTATCCTGTATAATAGCAATAAATGAAAATATAAAAATAAAATATATTATATATGTTATAAAATATGTTATATAACAAGGAAATAGTAATAACTAGAGACCGGATTATATGCAAAATGCATATATTTTATTTGTTACCAGCAAACAGTAGCAGAAATTTAACAATTGGTAGGGAATAATTTATTTATATTCATGGTAGATGAAAGTGCCGGATAATGTGGCCGTTATATTGCCCATTGTTAATAGGAATTCCTTCATGAAGATATTGTAGGTAAATCATATTTAATTTATTGTAAAGAACTTCAAAAAACAAATAATGTGACAATTGCCCAATTCGTTCAAGAAGGTTATCAAATTTCTTTTACCTGGAAGTATACCTTGTGAAAAAATTTACTAATGTTGTCCAACGCTGCACCATACATGATAAAAGCCGCGCAAAATTTAAATTTTTTATTAGTAACATTATTCATACCACTTGTTTAGCTCATGGGTTCAATCGTGTAGCCGAAGAACATTAGAATCAATTCCCTTTGATAATGATTTAATTAGCAATGTCAAAAAAGTATTTTTAAAAGCACCTTTACGAATCCAATTTTATAAAGGAGCGACTTCCTGTGTTTAAGTTGCCTCCTGAACCGATTATTACGAGATGGGGTTACATGGTTAGAGGCTGCAATTTTTTTCGCCGATAATTTTGAAGGAATGAAAAATGTAATTCTTGAAATCACTGCTGACTGCATTGCTCTAGAAAACTGTAAAGAGATAGTAACATCAACAGAATTGCTACAAAAACCTTTTTGTATATTTAGTCAAATTATAGCTTTGTTTCAAGTTCCATTCGTAAACTAGAAACGCAAGGGATGTCGCTCTCGGAATCAGTCGAAATAGTAGACGAATTGATATGCTATGTGAGAAGGTAAGGTACAATAGGTAATTCTGTATACGATAAATTAAAAAGTATAAATAAAAATGCGGGGTATTTGAAATTTAAGAAAGTTAAGAAAATTTTGGAAGGTGAAACAGTAAACGATTTCGACTTTAATTTTAGTTTATAATGTATTGCAAAGTTAAAAAATGTACCAATTACATCTGTGGATGTTGAAAGAAGCTTTCTATTTCGAAACATATGTATTCTGATCGAAGACAAAACTTCTTTTTATACAATTTTGAAAAACATTTAATTATAAATTGTTTTAAAAATATGTTGTGAAAAAATTTTGTGCAATAAAGTTAATGTTTAAATTTCTGCTCTTATTTATTTTATGTAAAAGTTTTGCATATTATCGCAATTTTTTTGAATGTATGCCCCAGGTTTATGCATATATTCCAGTTTTTCTTTGCATATAATCCGGTCTCTAGTAATAACAGTAACAGTAATTACACTGAGAAAAAATTGTGTTTAGTCAACGCAAAATGCATTAATTTAACATACTTTTTGAATTGTATATAAACAACACAACCATTGGATTTATTCACCATAACACAGTGTTTAGCATAAAATGTTGATTAGACACTAAATTAACTAACAGTAACACAAAAAGATGACTAATGTCAACGCAAAATGCTTTCATAGCACCAATTTATATTTCAAATAAAACCAACATTATGTTGGCTGTAGTATTTTAATTGTTTAAATAACGTATTTTCGTTTGATTCAACGAAAGTTTCAAAACCTCTTATTGTAATGGTTCAATAAACTTTATTTTGGTTTATATTAGTACAACAATGTTCTTGGGTAAACAACAAAAGCAACTTAAACTAAAGTTGTTTTCGTGTGTTGTACGAAAATTATAGTTTTTAATAACTATAATTTTATTTAATTGATCCAAAAAAATATGCTTTCTACGAACACGGCTCCCATTATATGTTTATCTGGTAAATATGCCAAATTAATGTTTAATAATCGCATTTACCTTGCTATTTATGCTAAATATATTCGGTTATGAAACGAAATAGGAGAAACACCATCTCTGTGACATCTTCCCCTGAAGCTTTATTATTACGAAGATTTCTAATTTCTTCTAGCACCTCAATTTCTGTAGGACATATAACCTCGTTTGACCAGTTGGCACCTCAAACCAAACTAAAAAAAAAAAACCAGTCCTCAAAAAGATGGTAAAATAATGATAACTTCGAACTGAGTGAAAGCAATTAGTCCTTGATTTTTTATAGAATGTCCATAATCAGTGCTTACTTACATAATTTTCTTGAACGTGATAGCTTAAGAAATTCATGAGAAAAAATATTCAATTTTTCCACCCTTACGCTAATATCTCGAATGGGGTGACCTCGATGGAGCTAATTTTTGGTAATTAATTCTCTATCCAAGTAACAGACTAACATAAAATGACGTTTAATTGACCTCAATTTTACGTCTAATACGTGATATCAACGTTTATTAAACGCCATTTTACGTCATTCTGCTACCTGGATATTAACCGCCTAAAATAAAGTCATACAGGTTTTCTTCCTGTCAATCAAATTATTTATACCATGTGCATTATTATTTTTCGACAAAATGATATCATGCAATTTTTTTCCTGCAGAATCCAAGTTCGCAATAAAAAAATTGCGATATCAATTTTTCTTTTAAGTGGAGGTAAGAGGTCGAGACATATTTCGAAAGCTTGGGAAAATACCCAAGTATATTTCAGGCGGAAATACTCGCTATTGGAAGATGTGTTCATTTCATTATGGATAGGAACTATCGGAAGCAGGAGAGTATCATCGTGTCTGATAGTCAAGCAGCCGTCAAGGCGCTGAACTCATATGAAATCAGCTCCAAGATGGTTTGGGAATGCCTAGGGAAACTAAATGAGCTAGGCAAAAGAAATAAAGTAACTCTCCTGTGGGTTCCGGGTCACACAGGAGTGGAAGGAAACGAAATAACGGATAAGCTCGCAAAAAAAAAGGGCTGAATACCTTTTTGTGGCCTGAACCCTTTTGCGGGTTAAGTAGCAGTACAATACTGAAGAAACTAAAAATGGAAATGGAGCAGAGAAAATCCAGTTACTGGGAAAATCTTCAGGGAATGAGGCAAAGTAAAATTCTTCTGGAACTTATAATCAGAAGAGGTTTACAGAATGCATCAACCTGAGTAAAAACAATGTTCGTATATTGACAGGAATACTTTCAGGCCATTGTAGACTGAAAGGACACCTGAGTAAGCTTGGATTGGAAAAAGATCCTGAATGCAGATTTACCTAGACTGGGGCCCTCTGACATCCTACACTTTCTAAAAGGAATAGGATTGGAAGGCCAGCTGTAAAGCAGCAAGAATAGGGAACACAATAGATCTTTTAGATCGCAGTGTAACACCACCCTTCTATTTACTTACATTACATTACATTACATTACAAGAGGTTGAGATTGGTACCACAGAATAGACCCTTTTAAAGCGTACAAATTGCATTCATAACGTTTTTTGATCCGATACGTAGTTTTCCTGATATCGCGTTGTCTCAAGATGAAAAAAAAAATCCACGCAGCACATATATAACAGAGGTAAAATCCGTGTAAAAATTAAAAGAAAACACACCGCGTAATGCCTTTTTCCGCCCTGCCAGAGAGATGGGGAGACGTATCTGGGATTTGAAGAGGGTAGGGAAAAGAAGGAGAATGAATGAATTCGAGACAAAGGAAATACGTTTAATTCTTGAATTTCAATTACGCACAGGAATACCTACGAGATATCGAGCCCCGGAGAGCCGGCTATCCATCTCCATCTAAAATCCTAGGAAGACGGAATTAGAAAGTATTGCACCATCATCCGTGGGAGCAGATATATTTGCTGCGCACGTTGATAGACAGTTTTGTTCATTTATTATTATTGATATTAATAGGATTTGAGAACATATACCAACCCCGCCTTCCTTCCTCACCGATCCCTCGCTCAATTTCTCTCCTCTCTCTACTGCTAAGGACGATAGATGGATGGATCCGTGGAATATCGGAGCTGCGTATCTCGGACGAGAAAAATCAATTCTTCAAGGTAGAAATTTCGTGCTCTGAAATATTAAACGGTACACTTACAAGCGCCAATCGAAATGCGCGCCACCCATTCCACTTTCCTCCGGCCATATAATGTATTGAAATGAATCTAAATATTCCGGTATCCTTTTCCTCGCTTCCTCTCCATCATCTTCGCTTCGACGCTTCAACGGTTTTGATACTGGCGAATGATTAATACAGTGACAATAGCAATATTTGTTGCCGGCGTATAATAAAAGAGGAAAGTGTCTCCTCACCCCACTTCGTGGGGACTCGAGAGGAGATAAGAGGAGGACTTGTCGAATTCTGTTCGTGGCGACTTTTTCATTCGGTATCCCCCCTTCGAACGGTGTCGGTGATAATTTTGCCGTAAATGTAAATTGTGGAGAAATAATACTGCGTTCTATCTATTCATAATTTGGTTTTTTGATCAGATTCGATATAAGTTTTAATAAAGAGAAGAAATGCCATTAAGAAGAATTCTTTCTTATCTTGCACACTGGTAAGCCTATTTGTTTGCTGTGTAATGAATCCATTTCAGTGATGAAAGAATTCAATATAAAGAGGCATTACTCAATTAAGCATCCTATGCTGCACTCACTGACAGGACAAATAAGAAAAGACAAAATCCAGAAGCTTACCGCAAATTTGGAAAAACAGCAGCAAATGTTTCATAAACAAAGAACACAACTTCATAATGTTGTGAAAGCTAGTTTTATAGTTAGTTCAAAGTTGGCAAAGTCATTAAAACCATTTGCCGAAGAAGAATTTACCAAGGAGTGTATGTTAGAAGTTTGCAGTGTTTTGTGTCCTGAAAAGAAAAATGAATTTGAAAAAATTAGTTTGTCAAGACGAACTGTTGCTCGACGTATAGAAATGATGGCTAATGATATAAAAACAACTTTGACTGACCGTATGGCTGGTTTTGAATCATTCTCCATAGCATTAGACGAGAGCACCGATTTGTCTGACAGCTCAACTGGCTATATTTATTCGAGGTGTTGAAAAAGAGTTCACTGTTACTGAGGAATTGCTTGCTTTACAGACGCTAAAAGGAACCACTACAGGAGAGGACATTTTTCATGAAGTTGAAAAGGTATTCACAAGTTTTGGTTTGGCATGGTCAAAATTAGTTGGTGTATGCACAGATGGTGCACCTTCTATGGTCGGCTTACGTAAAGGTTTCATCGGAATTTTGTATGAAAAAGCAAATGAATTAAATGTGCAAAAAGATGATTTGGTAGTCCTTCATTGCATTATCCACCAACAGAACTTGTGTTCTAAGTCCATTCGACTCCAGAATGTTATGAATGTGGTAATAAAAACCATCAATTATATTCGATCCCGAGGGCTTAACCATCGTCAGTTCAAGGCGTTTTTGGATGAAATATCAGCGGAATATGACGACGTAACATATTATTGTGAAGTCAGATAGTTAAGCAAAGGAAAAATGCTGAAACGGTTTTACGAGCTTAGAAATGAGATTTTATGCAAATAAAAGATAAACCACTATCTGAATTGTGTGACCCAAAATGGATATGTGACTTAGCATTTCTGGTCGATCTTACAGGTCATTTGAATGATTTAAATTTGAAACTTCAAAAACAAGGACAGTTAGTAAATGATTTGTACAGCCATTTGAAAGCGTTTCAAAACAAAATCCGCTTGTGGCAGGCACAGTTGCTGTCTGGTAACAGTTACCATTTCACCACGCTCTCTGCGTATGAAAATACTGCTTATGCTCAATATGCTGAAGAACTCAAGTTACTGTCGGAGCAATTTTCGAACAGATTTTAGCGATTTTAAAAACATGGAAGATAGTTTCAATTTATTAGCTACACACAGAGAAGTAATTTCTAGAATCAAGTGAGAATTTCTCAACTGAAGTACCTCTCGTTCTTATATATAAGCAAATGAATAATTTCTTGGACGAAGAAAATTATTTTCTCAATATCCCAAGAAATTAATTCCTTGTTTGAAGAAATTTAATGTCCTTAGACAAAGGAAAGCTGGTTACTTGAAACAAATAAAAGAAACAGGTTTCAAGAATATTATGTATTTAATTCGAACCTATGAGAACTTTGAATTGAGAAAAAATAAATTTG
The DNA here is from genome assembly GCA_004143645.1 of Protaetia brevitarsis. NCBI lineage: Eukaryota > Metazoa > Arthropoda > Insecta > Coleoptera > Scarabaeidae > Protaetia > Protaetia brevitarsis. Next base: position 29,757 of record RXPK01003089.1, on the reverse strand, counting down.
ATACAAAGCAGGCCTCTCCTTCAAATAAATGCAAAGCGAGCTTAGTATTAGTTTGTCGTTTTCTGGTGGTAAACATCTAATAACTTTAAATCAAACGTTATTTTATTAAACATGAAAACGGTACTTACTTGAACTTAAGGATTCTTTCCTTTAAATCAGGAAACAAAAATTGTGTTTTTATTCTTAAGGTTATCGCACATTAGCCCGTCCCAGCATGGCACGGTGCGCCCCATCACAAAACCAATAGCATTGCGCTGAGCTATGTATGCTGGTACAATGGGCGCTTGTTCATTCATTTGCATTGTTTTAATTCCATCCGTTTTTTTTTTTTTGACGAGGCGCACCGTGCTGTTTTGTGACGGACTAATGTGCGATAACCTTTAGTCTAGTACTGTTGGTTGCAAAAAACTGATTAAAGTTTCGTAAAAAATTACTGAATTGTTGGTTATGCTGAAAAAGCCAGCAGCATGACGAAATGTTACTCAATTGTTTGCAAACAGCAAGACCAAACCCAATACATTATTGTACTTTTAATTATGCTAGCAGAGGACGCTATGCAGGATTAGTCGCTTGATAATAATTTTCGTTGGCTAAAAATACATATTTGTATCTTACTTATAATATGCGTTGTTTCTTACATAGGATTTGTATTGTTTCCATGTAACACCACATACTTTAAGGTAAAAACTCGAAATAAATTACAAGTATACATAGTTAACATATTAATAAAATCAGTTTATTTAAATTTTATTTTGTGGATTGTTAAATCATAGGTAAGGAAAAAAATACAAATCGAATAACTTTACAACTAAAAAGTATTTATTTAGATACTACATTTACAGTATATTACAGTATTTTATTGCGGTTTCTATCTCCGCGCCAATGCTACACCACTCAAAATGGCCTTTATATTGAAGCCGAATATAAAATTGTTCTTCAGACATATGTATTTATAAAAGTATCCGTTACTATATATGTATATTTTTTTTTATTTACTAGTATATATACGCATTATATTATAAAAATACTTACTGTTATTCAAACCACTGTAAACAGGTGACAAACAGATTTAAGTAACGCACAGGGCAAATATTATCAAAATACTGCGAAATATCTAATACCGAAATGCAAACTCGATCATACTGGATAAAACCAAGTTTCAGCGTATATCAACCCCTCCACATTCCAACTTTTTTTTCTATTCTAATACAAGAAATTTATGTTACTTGCGTCAAGGAAATATCACTCAATATTAGAAAAATCGTAAGAGAGTGAATTATTCCTTATAAAAATTATATGTACTTGTTTTAAGAGAGATAACATTTGCCACAAATAAATTTTGTTTTGATATCAGTAAAATTTCAAGAAATAATTTATTATATTTAAGAACACTATTAACTCGGATCTAGTAAATTCTCTAAAATAAAGAAAATACTATCTTACATTTAGTAAAAATGTGTAAGAAGACAGATGTACTTGACAATAGAAAACATTTTTCTGTGTGTACTCTAACAAAAAGTAATGTACAAAATGCTCCAATACACTTGCAAATTGATTTGACCGAGCATCAAGAAAACTCACTCCTAAAATCTAAATTTGAAGACGTGGAGTTTTGCGATTTTTACAAAAAATACCTCGAAGAAGACCATTTTCCGGAGCTTAGAAAATTCGCAAGAAGATTGATTTGTGCGTTTGGCAGTACTTGTAAATGCGAACAGTTTTTTTTCAATGATGAAAGTTAATAAATCAAAACATCGTACAAGGCTGACTGACGATAATTTGGAAAAATTCTTTACGTCTTTGTATCAGTGTGGAATTCATCCAAACATCGATGGATTAGTTTCCCAAATTCTAGCTCAAGGGTCTCATTTACTTTACTAGTTTGTAATAATTCCAAATTTCACGATTTAGTTACAATGTTGTACCAATTTTGTTTCATTTCATTTTCTTATTTTAATAAATTGCATTATAATAACATTGTCGTATTATTTCATGTCTGATATCAATCGCTAAAAATTATGAACACTACTTTTAAACGCGGCCGGCGAACGTATTTGCACACTAAAGTTTGGCTCACAACATGTCAAAGGTTGCCCATACTTGCACAGTAAGAAATTTGTAACACTAGAACTACACTGCGCCGAGTTCATGGAGGTCCCTCTAAATAGTGTAATTTTTTTAACACTAAGAATAGTGTTAATAGTTGGAGGATATTTAATATGCCTTAGTGTAAATATAGTATATCACTACTAGTGCGAATGTTACTGCTTCTTAGTGTTCATCTATTTTTTTTTAGTGTAGATCGTAAGACCACTACTAGTATGCATTAAACAACATCAATAGTGATTGTTAACTCTAGAAAGAGGTAATTTTCTCTATTAAATGTTTTATCAATACTACTGTAACGGAAGAAAAGTAAATTAAGTTCCTTATTCACTAATGAATAAAGCAACGACTGTGTTCGTTGAGATAAAACGTAATTACTCCGACATAAAATAATTCTATACATATACAGTACTTATATACTATAAAAATAAACTCAAATATTGAAATTAAATGAATCGGCAAAACACGAAAGTAGTTTTTTGAACATGTTGAACATCTTATCATCCTTGCTATCAGGTGTTCTTCTACTGACGATACAGTAACTCAACACTGCGGCACTTTATTAATCAGAAAATTGATAGAATCTCGAGCTATTTACTTTCTCCCTCTCTGATGATATCCTCCTATAATACAATTCTAAATAAATGTATTGTTTATAATATATAGACAATCACTTACCTTTTATTTTACTGTAGCACGTATGTAATACATAACCGAACTAGAATAGCGTATTGGCGGCTGAGGTACCTACATATGTAGGTCTTGTCCACTGAAGCACTGAACACTAAACCGTTACAACTATTCTGGCCAATCAGAACGCATCGTAACTGATCATGTGTTATTGCAGCGCGCGAAATACAATATGCACTTCAAAGAATTGACTATTGTTACACTGATAGAGTATATATTTTACTCTGCCAGTGTTGAATTGCACTAAGTAGCCTGTTAGTGTAATTATTTCACACTAAAAATTTTTTAGTGTAATTATGTACACTACTTTTTTTAGTGTTAAATCAAAGTGTATAATACACTACAATTTTAACTCTATTTGATCAACCCTAACACTAAGAACATTAACACTGGCGCTATTTCTTACTGTGTGGACTATTGCATACAAACAGTTAGTTTTATTATTATATATTATAGATTCTGTAGTTTTACAGAGAACATTCTACTACTCAAAGAAATGAAAGAAATTGCTTCGATCTGATTAAAACGTTTCTTTGCATTTTTTTTTTATTCCCAATATCCTCCTTCGTCTGGTGGGATTTGAGAGAATCACGGTATATCCCTTATCGCCTTTCAGTATACTTATTTTATTGTTGAATAGATATTCCTTTGTAGCTGGAACGTTTGAATGTTTCACTTTGCGGGAATCCCGATGTTACCTTATTTTCAAACCGGAGCCATTGATGTTTACTACTCGTGGTTTCGTTCACTCATCTCCACCTCCGCGCTCTCCTATAGCACGGGGTACACACGCAGTAGCACGTCGTATAATACTTTTAGTAAGTTAAATATTTATACTGTATTTTATACTTACCTTTGCCGGGTTACACCTATGTATTTCTTACATGTGCAGCGGGAAAAGTTTGGTTTGTGTTTCCACGATACTCACTGCCTAGATGTAAATAATTATATATGTATATATACATATATTTCTTCGCTTCTGACTTACAGTTTTATTGGGACTTCCTTATCTGAACTTGGAACAAATATGTATCTATGTTATATAGCTTCTGTTTGCACAGACGTTTAATAATCTGCAAATGATTACTTAATATAATCCACACCAAATATCTTGACACGCGTACCTAACCATATTTAAACAGTTGACAGGGACCTATATAGCACAAATTAGAACAATTACCAATTATAGTAGTTTTGTTTTCCCTGCTTATGTTTTTTTTTTTTTAATCCATAATTTAAGCTACGATAGGATCTTCATATCTTGTATTTGTATTAGGAGTAATTCCCCCTTGTTCTACAATGAATCAAAAATGGGCCCTGAAGCAATGACAAAAATCATTGTTTACTTGAAATAACGCATTAAAACTAGTCCAAAGAACGAGTTCATGAAATCAATGAAAAAAATTTTGTTAAATTACCAAGGAATTTATTGAGTAATAAATCGTTTATTATATTAATGAAACCAAAATCATTAAAAATGAAATGATTGACTCAATGAAATATGTTATTGTTGTAAGGAACACCAATTTTGTTCTAACAACTTTATTTGGTTTACCGAATGACCGCGAGTTATCAATTTTATGTATGAACTCCAGTAGATAATGAAGATAAGGCATCAAAACAATGAATATGAATTGTTGATATGCTAATCGGAAGTGGTTTATTTAATGTGTGTTATTCCTAATCCTAATGTTGTTCTAGAGTAAACTTCTAATTAAAGCAATGAACTTAATTTATTGATGCAATAATTGCATTTCATTCGCTCAATTCGTTGTTGAGTAAGCGTTGAAGCTTTATTTAATTGGATTGCAGTAAAAGTAATATTAAAAGATTGATATCAAGCATTGGTGATTACTAGAGATCGGATTATATGCAAAGAAAAACTGGAATATATGCGCATATATATGCATTGATTTTTGAGAAAATATGCATAAACCTGGGGTATATAGGCAAAAAAATTGCGACAATATGCAAAATTTTTACATAAAATAAATAACAGCAGAAATTTAAACATTAACTTTATTGCAAAAAAAATTTTTTCACAACATATTTCTAAAACAATTTATAATTAAATGTTTTTCAAAATTGTGTAAAAGAAAGTTTTCTCTTCTATCAGAATACGTATGTTTCGAAATAGAAAAGCTTCTTTCAACATCCACAGATGTAATTGGTACATTTTTTTAACTTTGCAATACATTCTAAACTAAAATTAAAGTCGAAATCGTTTACTGTTTCACCTTCCAAAATTTTTCTTAACTTTCTTCAATTTCAAATACCCCGCACTTTTATTTATCCCTTTTTTAAATTTATCGTATATAGAATTACCTATTGTACCCTTAACCTTCTTACATAGCATATCAAATTCGTCTACTATTTCGACTGATTCCGAGAGTGACATGCCTTGCGTTTCTAGTTTACGAATGGAACTTGAAACAAAGCTATAATTTGACTTAATATACTAAAGGTTTTGTAGCAATTCTGTTGATGTTACTATCTTTTTACAGTTTTCTAGAGCAATGCAGTCAGCAGTGATTTCAAAAATTACATTTTTTATTCCTTCAAAATTATCGGCGAAAAAAATTGCAGTCTGTAACCATGTACCCCATCCCGTAATAATCGGTTCAGGAGGCAACTTCACACCGGGAAATCGCTCCTTATAAAATTGGATTCGTAAAGGTGCTTTTAAAAATACTTTTTTGACATTGCTAATTAAATCATTAATCAAAGGGAATTGATTCCTAATGTCTTCGGCTACACGATTGAACCCATGAGCTAAACAAATGGTATGAATAATGTTAATATACAAAAATGTTTAAATTTTGCGCGGCTTTTATCATGTATGGTGCAGCGTCGGACAACATTAGTAAAATTTTTTCAGAAGATATACTTCCAGGTAAAAAGAAATTTGATAAACCTTCTTGAACGAATTGGACAATTGTCACATTATTTGTTTTTTGAAGTTCTTTACAATAAATTAAATATGATTTACCTACAATATCTTCATGAAGAATTCCTATTAACAAATGGGCAATATAACGGCCACACTTATTCGTACTTTCATCTATCATGATATAAATAAAATTATTCCCTACCAATTGTTGAATTTCTGCTATTGTTTGCTGGTAACAAGATGTGACATAATTTTTTCGTAAGGTACTTTCGTCAGGTATATTATGTTTGCAATATTTTTGCAGAAAATGATTTCAAATTAACATTGTTTAATCTTGCTAATGGTATGTTAGACGAAATTAATGCGTTACACAGATCCGTATTATATTCTTCTTGTTCTGAGTTTCGTGAAGTTGATGCTACACATTGACGTATAGGTTGCTGCACACATACGGATCGCTTTAGTTTTTCACATTTTCCAATATGTGATGGAGTTCTAGCGTGTTGATCAATCAGGTATTTTCTCTCAGAAGACACCTACAACAACAATTGTCATTTTATATCAAAAGTTAAAGAATTTAAAAACAATTTTAAAGCTTTTAGTAAAATTAAACTTACCAGTTTACTGCAGGCTCGGCAAAATATTTTGTCGCCATCCTTTACCAGTTCAGGATATGGTTACTAGTAGAAACGCTTAATAAAAAAATGCGCTATTAGAATTTACCACTTGGCCAGCTGAACTTATGCAGTTTTTGCTATGATCTGGTCCTATCCTCGAAAAATTTGTCGACCCCTGTTTTAAATAAACAGTCATTTCCATCAATTTTGACACTAGGGAGTTGACAGTACAAATTTCACATGTTACATACCTTAGTATTTTGATGTTTCCGATAATAAATCTTTTTTTGTAATTTTCTTTCTAGTTTAATATCTATTTATCAATAATAAGTGCAATGAAGACACCAGTTCATCTTTAGCATGATTGAACAGTCGTAGCTTAATGACACTTTATTACACGTTTGTCATGTGGAATCTACCGTGGCCAACCTTTAGTGACGTTTTTGCCTGCCTAGGCAAGAAAACTACCGTTTGAAGTGCTGCAAAATGAGTGTTTCTTGACACAAAAAATATTTTATCATAACAATGACACGTTTCGTTCTGTCGATGAATATTCACTCACGTTCAGTATTTTTCTCAGTGTAATAAATCCAAAGAATGGTTGAGAAAGGTTGAAAACAAAGACAGGAAGACTGCTTCTTTCTGATTTCCAAAAAAATACGTATCACAGCACACTTGACGGGAGAAATTTAGCCTGTATTGACGAATTCGGAAGATATTCCTATTCTATTATACAGGGTGATTCTCAATATATACGACAAACTTTAATCGCTGATTCCTGGGGTTATTTTGATCATAAAAGTTCATAAGAACATATGTCCAAAATCGCTTAGTTCCAAAGTTGTACAATGTTTAATAGTAAGTTAATATAATTAATGTTTTTATTATAAATTAACAAAATAATTAGTAAAACAAAATTAACTTATACTAACTGTTGAAAATGACCGCCTACAACTGTAATACAAGCTTCTATCCTCCGTCGTATTGACTGGCGAGTCCGTTCTAAAATACCAGGGGTATTTCGAATTGTTTGAAAAGCTGCGATAATACGAATTCTCAGTTCATCGACATTTTCAATGGGAGTCGTATAAACTAATGATTTAAGGTGACCCCAGAGAAAAAAGTCCAAAGAATTTCAGTCTGGAGACCGAGGAGGCCACGGTTGTGGACTACCCCGTCCTATCCACCGATCTGGATACGTATTGTCCAAAAACTCGCGAGCAACTAAACTAAAATGCGCTGGAGCACCGTCATGCATAAAATATATTTGTAATCTTAATTGCAACGGAACTTCTTCCAGCAGTAGGGGTAGTTCTTCTTCAAGAAAATTGCGGTATACCTCGCCATTTAACCGCATCGGTAAAAAATGTGGACCTATCAAGTGATCTCCAACAATTCCAGCCCACACATTGGCAGAGAATTGATGTTGATGACGGGCATTCACTAGTGCGTGCGGATTTTCTTCGGCTCATATGAGATTATTATGAAAATTAATAATCGCGTTTCTAGAGAAAGTAGCCTCGTCGGTGAAGAATATTTGAGCAAATAGTAAGATTTTTGTGCGATTTTGTGTTGCATCCATTGACAAAAAGCCACTCTTTGCGGAAAATCTGACGGCAAAAGTGCCTGCACCCGTTGAATGTGATATGGATACAACAGTTGATCTTTTAATATTCTCCAAACTGTGGCCTGACTAATGTTTAAAGCAAACGCAATTTTTCTGGTGCTTGTAGTAGAATGTTCCTCAATTTCATTTAGTACCATTTCTTCAACTTGTGGAGTTCTCACTGTAGATGGGTGCCCGTTAGCAGTCGTCCGTTTTTTAAAATTTCCCGTTTCACTAAGACGTTGGTGAAGACGGGCAAATATTGAATGATGCGGGATGATACGGTTCGGGTATCGTTCTTCATAAAGACGCGTCTAGCAGCACGCGAATTTCCATTGGCAAGACCGTATACGAAATGCATATCACACATCTCGGCATTCGTGTAATTCATTTTAGAAAACCGAAACTGGCAATAAACGGAATGAATACTCTGACAACTATTGACAAATATTGAAATGACAAATAAACAATTCCCTCTCAACACAATAGTTTTTGAAGAACCAACTGTGATATTATATCGTGTTAGTCATAGTTTATAATTTATTATTAAGCATTCAATAACTTTAAAACCACACCGTTTTGGATATATACTCATATGAACTTTTATGATCAAAATAACCTCAGGAATCAGCTCTTAAAGTTTGTCGCATATATTGAGAATCACCCTGTATAATTATAGACTGTGCTAATACTGCCATTATAATTGCAAGCGTCATACTCGGTTTACCACTAAGTTATTCGTTTTGTCATATCAAATGGAAATTAGTATGGCATATTAAATGGATTCCAGGAGAGAATTACATTTGGAACAGCGTTTGTGCATTAATACGGGGGAGGAACCGAAAATGCGATCGAAATAAACGCCAGCGGTTGCCAATTCGGTCGTAATTCCGGTAAGAGAGGAAGCGCGCATTCTTTTTTTTTTTTATTTCATTCTTTTTTGTACCGAATCATTAAAACCGTTTTTCGCTCACTATATCGTGTCATTTTTCCGAATACATGTGTTCGAGTGGGGATTTTTATATTCCCTAGTTACTGGTCCATGTTGACTCTATAAATAAAAGATCTGGGCCACCGTCTACTTACGTAATGGCCGCATGATTTACGGCAGAATTTTAATCAAATCTGCCGTACACATTATGTTTGCAACGCCATTATTCGCGCAAATTTAAGGAAGAACTTAAAAAGAAGGCGAGGCGTCTGCCAGACTAGCTAGCTCTCCGATAATTTGTCTTTTAAAGAGTCCCCCATATCATTTTAAACCAAGTAAAGGCAATATACAACATTCTAAGCTAGATTTATTTATTGACGTTTTTTAACTCAATGCTTTTCAAACCTCATTTACATGCCAAACAAAAATGCCGTTTATTCAGGTATTTATTGAACGAAAGCGTTGGCCTATTGCAGAACACATATTATTAAAAAGATAGTCAAACAAGTCGCAGATTCTTACTGTAGATTAGATTAAATTTACTAAGTTCCCTACTAGGTCTTTAGATTTATCGTGATTCTCTTTATCTCCTAAAGATCCTCACTAATCCCTAATTATCATTCTTGGAAACGTCACCTTTACATAGCCGTCTACCTTGGGATTTTCCGACTCCAATGGTAGAAACCTGGTCCTTGGTACACCAGCGCATTGGTCCAGAACATAAGTTAAAGCTTTCCCTTGGTTTTGGCGGAATCCGCAAATAGCATCATACCCCATGCTTATGATGTGCATATGCCTATCAATTTTGCCTGCCTTTATTTACTGTTAGTAGGTTCTTTCAACTTTTTATGTTCCCATTTACTGATGTACTTTGTTATTTCTGATTTGGTAATACCGTAGGAAGGGCCGAGCTCAATAAACAGCCTTGATGATCCTCGTTTACGGAAATAGTACACACCCACCATGGCCAAAGTTATTTTCGCTTGGATAAATGAGTTAGGATTAGTGTGGTAATTTTCCTTGGTAAATTTGCATCTCTAAAGTAATATTCCCTAATGGAATGGAATAATTTCAGGTAGATTTACCACATCTTCAAGGATTATTCCACCAGTATGTAAAAAATCCCCTATAGGTGTAAATTTACCCCAAAAATAGGAGGTAGCCCAGTTGCCTCCTATTTTTTGGGTAATTTTACCACATTTTTTTTTTAATGTGTAGATTAGAGTAACAACAAAGATATTAGAAATAATTGATTATTAGGTTGTTTTATCATCCAGAAATATTAAGTTTCAGTTATCTAATAACATGTTTATGTCATTTAGAACTTAATGCAGATTCTCCGCTTAAATATTTCAAATATACCATTTATAATATTAGATTTAATTTTAATAATTTCTGAAAGATATATTAATTAGTTGGATTACAGAGAGTTTAAATTTTGCAAGAACAAGCAATGTTTTAAAGAGTAAACATTTTGGGAGAAAGGTCGATAAGAAAAGCTAATAGTTACTAAGAATTGATTGTATTCATAATACAAAAATCTAGTTGAATCTAACCATAAAATAAATTTTGAACTAACAAAATATATTAAAAAATCTTATCAATTGAGTTTGGATTTGGACGCTTTTTTATTTTTGTTGCCCCGTTCAGGGTATATTTTTAAAAAAAATGCCTCTGCAGAACTTCTAATGTGTTAGAAGCCTCTTTTGCATACTGCAAATGAAAATTAAAATATGCAATTATCATATATATATCATTTATTGTAATGCGGAAGGAAATGAATCTGTTGGGTCTAATAACTGTCTTTCTACCATTAAAGAATGCGACTTCACATTTTCTAGAAAAGAAAAATAAATGTAAAACACATATGAAATAAATATATTTTATTAATACCTTGTTCCAAGCATATTATCAACGGTGTATTCCCTCAATTTCTTCAAGTTTAGATTTACCTGAAATTTTTAATAAATTTTGCATTTAAAATATATTGTATGTAGATATTAGTGCTGCGAATCGAAGCCTCTTATGTGAAGCCGGGGTTTGGATGCAGTGATTAATCGTCTTTAAAAATTGTAACCGGTAAAACCGGTTTTCAAAATCAAAACCGGTTTTTAAAAGCAGATTATTGCGCCTTAAATAGGTTTTTCGAATTTAAAATACATAGCACTTTTAAAAAAGTAATACGTATTGTTTATAGTTTGAAACTGGTTTTGAAAACCGATTTTAAAAACTGAATTTAAAAACCGACTTTTACTAAAAATCGATTAACCGGTTTTTGATATCTGGCGATTCCCGCAATACTAGTATATACATAAATAATGTTGTGATTAACTATTGAACTCAAATTTGCCGTCCTGCGGTCTTGCACATTTGCATGTATAAGTGCTTAATACCTACTTTACTTTTGTCATTAAATCCTAGAGTAAAACCAAAATAGTCTCTTCCTTACTTTACTTGTATCATCACTTAACAACGAAAACATAGCCTCCAATAACGGCAAGGCACTAGTCGTTTTATATTTCCAAGTGCTTAATGAAAGAGAAAAAAAAGAATTTACTCCTTCAAAACGAAGATTTTCTGTTGTTTAAATTGAAAAGTTTGATACGGTAGTTTCCTGCGTGTCACTTGCACGTTGAAAACTTTAAATAAATGTATCATATCTTGTAGCAACAATACCGCCAAATGCTATTGAGGTTGAGTTCCCAGTATATCATATTACATATCCATACGCAGATATATGTCTATTATTTATGTGTGCTGTCATAGCTAAGTACATGGTAATCATCTCAATACGTAATTAATGAACTTACCTCAATCTTTATTTGCAAGCCAAAATCAAAAACACACCATTTACATTTATGCGTTGAAGCCATCAGTGTAGATGCCGCACTTGTATTCAAACTGCGTACCTCAAACGCTTGCGCGTTGTATAGTCGACGGCTATGTAATGCATTCTCGTAACGGGTTTAATTTTTGATCGGCGACACACTGTAATGCATTGTTTAACAAAAACATTTTGTGTTTCAATCAAATAACATGGATACATATAATATATATAATCCGAATTTCATGTCCCTTGTATTGTCCATATTGTATTTTTACCAACATAAGGGGTAATATTCCACGAAATATGTTATTTTTCCTTGCTCCTAAGCAAATTTCCCCAAGTGAGGGAAAATTACTTCATTTATTGAAGTATTTTTCCATCAAAGTTCACACCTAATTTGTGGTAATCTGAGGTTTACTCTCTTTTTGGTGTAATTTTACCTTATATATCATATGTTTTTTCACATACCAGTGAGGTAAATTTACCATCATTTTTTAGAGTGTATAGCAGTTACATGATATCTGTTGGAAAGATATGATTTGAACAAATCTAGGACGACATCACGGATGCATAGCACTCCATTTCCTCAATAATAGATTATGATCTATACGTCCAAATGCCTTAGCTAGATCGAAGAAATAAATGAGGTAGTGTACGTTTTACCAAACTCCAATTAAGTTGGATTATCGGTGAGTAGGTCGATTCTTAGTTATATATTTTATTAGGATAATTTTACACAAATAAGGAAGTTGTATAACCTCGCTGCTGTGTTACACAATCTACTAGGTTATAGCTGTTATACTAATTATTATAACAGAGCGGAATATATGTATATACATATATACCTATAACACACGACTGTAGAGAGCAGGTGTGAGATTAAAGATGTATGTTATATTTCTGAAGAAAGACCTTTTGGTGCCCTCGCGAGAGATGGAACAAAAGAAAAATGGCCGTGGGTTTATGATTTTGTTAAAGTCACCCCCTTGCCCTTATTTTTCCAACGGAGTCCGTTTATTTTCAGTATTCATGCTGAAGCATTACGCCATAATCCTCTTACATATTCTCAAGTAATTTGGGTCTATTAGACACGGCCATCTCGCGCAAACGGTTGCACAACATCGACGAGCAGGGCCGCAATATAATAAATATTATCGGACGTCTCCTCTCAGATCAGAATTGAGATCCAGAAAATCGTTAACCTTTGCTTTTGAAGTGAAAGTAGCCCGATATCGGCCTACTCTGATCCAAAATGTAATATATAAAACATCGTGAGCGAACAGCGGGTTTCCAAAGCCGATGATCTATTTTCACACTACGGTTCAGAGTGTAATCACGATGTTACAATTATTTATTTGTTCGAAACAGTCAATACTACGCCCGGCTCATTTCGCAGATGCTTGTGAAATGAATATTGTCCTTCTCAACATATCGTCGAGATTATTATGGAATTATTAATAAATAGTACTAGTAAACAGCATCCACTGCATGTAAATTGCAAAGAACACATAATTGGTTTCTGCTTTTACACACTGCCTACAACTGAAACACACCCGAAACTGTTGGCATCTTTATTAATATATTTATGAAGCTCGATTTAAACGTGTTTATGACACTCAGGGCAACTCGTTTTACTTCTCTTTCATAATATTTTTCAGTAATACATAAGGTCATTATACACATTAATTTTTTTTTTTTTGGTGTGCAAGAAAGTTCATGCTTAATTGGTCATCCCGTAAATTACGTTACTATCGTTTTGGATGTAGACAATTGCTGTTATAGTAAAAATACTAGATACAATTCATTAAAAATTAATTAATTTATGCCTTCTTCAGACCTGAAATTTATATTTAAATTATTATGTAATTTGTGTATAGCTAACCTTTCCAAAGAGGTTCTTTTATTGTAGTTATTCTCTTGAAATAAATTTTTTAACTCCTTCGAAATTAACTGTGTGTTCTTCTCTACACTCTAAAAAATGATGGTAAATTTACCTCACTGGTATGTGAAAAAACATATGAAATATAAGGTAAAATTACACCAAAAAGAGGGTAAACATCAGATTACCACAAATTAGGTGTAATTTTGCCTGGTAAACCGCCTTTGATGGAAAAATACTTCAATAAATGCAGTAATTTTCCCCCACTTGGGGAAATTTGCTTAGGAGCAAGGAAAAATAACATATTTCGTGGAATATTACCCCTTATGTTTGGGTATTATATATCTTATTGGTAAAAATACAATATGGACAATACGAGGGACATGAAGTTCTGATTATATATATTATATATATCCATCTGTTATTTGATTGGAACCACAAATGTTTTTTTTTTTAACATTGCATTACATTGTGTCGCTTGATCAAAAATTAAACCCGTTACGAAAATGCATTACATAGCCGTCGACTATACAACGCGCAAGCGTTTGAGGTACGCAGTTTGAATACAAGTGCGGCATCTACACTGATGGCTTCAACGCATAAATGTAAATAGTGCTGTTTTTCATTTTGTCTTTGCAAATAAAAGATTGAGGTAAGTTCATTTTACATTAATTATGTATTGAGATGATTACCCTGTACTTAGCTATGAAGCACACATGAATAATAGACATACACCTGCGTATGGATATCTAATATGATATACTGGGAACTTAACCTCAATAGCATTTGGCGGTATTGTTGCTACAAGTTATGGTACATTTATTTAAACTTTTCAACGTGCAAGTGACACGCAGGAAACTACCGTATCAAACATTTCAATTTAAACAACAGAAAGTCTTCGTTTTGAAGGAGTCAATTCTTGTTTTTTTTCTCTTTCATTAAACATTTGGAAATATAAACGACTAGTGTCTTGCCGTTAATTGGAGCTATGTTTTCGTTGTTAAGTGATGATACAAGTAAAGTAAGGAAGAGACTATTTTGGTTTTACCTAGGATTTAATGACAAAGTAAGTAGGTATTAAGCACTTATACATGCAAATGTGCAAAACCGCAGGACGGCAAGTTTGAGTTCAATAGTTAATCACAACATTATTTATGTATATACTAGTATTGCGGGAATCGCCAGATATCAAAAACCGGTTAATCGATTTTTAGCGAAAATCGGTTTTTAAAATTCAGTTTTTAAAATCGATTTTCAAAACCAGTTTCAAACTAAAAACAATACGTATTACTTTTTTAAAAGTGCTATGTATTTTAAATTCGAAAAACCTATTTTAAGGCGCAATAATCTGCTTTAAAAAAACCGGTTTTGTTTTTGAAAATCGGTTTTACTGGTTACAATTTTTAAAGACGATTAATCACTGCATCCAAACCCCGGTTTCACATCAAGAGGCTTCGATTCGCAGCACTATTATCTACATACAATATATTTTTAAATGCTAAATTCATTAAAAATTTTCAGGATAAATCTAAACTTGAACAAATTGAGGTGAATACACCGTTGATAATATGCTTGGAAGAAGGTATTAATAAAAATATATTTATTTCATATGTTTTTTACATTTTTCTTTTCTAGGAAATGTGAAGTCGCATTCTTTAATGGTAGAAAGACAATTAGACCCACAGATGCATTTCGTTCTGCATTACAACAAATGATGGCGGCATATTTTAATTTTCATTTGCAGTACGCAAAAGAGGCTTATAACACATTAGAAGTTCTGCAGAGGTATTTTTTTTTAAATATACCCTGAACAGGGCAACAAAAATAAAAAAGTTCCAAGTCGAAACTCAAATTGATAAGATATTTTAATGTATTTTGTTAGTCAAAATTTATTTTATGGTTACATTCAACTAGATCTTTGTATTATATAATACAACCAATTCTTAGTAACTATGGCTTTTCTTATCGACCTTCTCCCAAAATGTTTTACTCTTAAAACATTGCTTATTGAATTTAAAAATTTATTGAAATTATTGTAAACTCTCTGTAATCCAACTAATTATATATCTTTCAGAAATTATTAAAATTAAATCTGATATTATAAATGGTATATTTTGAATATTTAAGTGGAGAATCTGCATTAAGTTCTAAATGACATAAACATGTTATTAGATAACTGAAACTTAATATTTCTGGATGATAAAACAACCTAATAATCAATTATTTCTAATTTCTTTGTTGTTACTCTAATCTACACATTAAAAAAAAAATGTGGTAAAAATTACCCAAAAATAGATGGCAACTGGGCTAGCACCGCTTATTTTTGGGTAAATTTACACCTATAGGGGATTTTTCACATACTGGTGGAATATTCCTTGAAGGTGTGGTAAATCTACCTGAAATTATTCCATTCCATTAGGAAATATTACTTTAGAGGTGTAAATTTACCAGGGAAAAATTAACCACACTTTAAGGAAATTCTACAAGCAGGTGAAAAATCCCCTATAGGTGTAAATTTACCTCAAAAATAGGCGGTAGCCCAGTTGCCATCTATTTTTGGGGTAATTTTACCACATTTTTTTTAGGGTGCATATTTATCAACCAAAGTCAAATCATTGTGTGAAGCGGTTGTATCGTTGTAATCTTATTGTGGTTCATTGTGCAGCCCATGTATTACGCAGGCGCTAGATAATGGTATACAACGTGTTAAAGAAATCTTATTCGCCACGAATATTTGGTAATACGTGAATATGACATGGGCTTGATATAAACTAAAATGAACTGAAATGGTTAAATATGCATACAACGAAATACCTACAAGCTGCTCTCTTTAAACATCCCGGGAATTATTTAGCTTCTCGCTGCAGGAATCACAAGTAACTAGATTGTTTCCCAAACGTAGCCGGACAATTGGTAATTCGCCCACAGTTGGCTTGCTTTAATAGTACGCGTTCGCTGGTTCAAATGAGGCACCTCATATTTCATCAAAACGAATTCCTAACAAATTTACATAAATTTAACGAAGTGGGGCCCCGTTTAGAAAAAGTTTGTTTGAAAATTTCAACGGTTTTTAAGTATTTTGCAATTTCCTTCAACTTATTTTTTTCGGCTTCGTTAATTCCAGTTCCCGTCGTTGTGCGAAGAGTGAGAGGGGGAATGGTAGGTTTACATAATTTTCGGTTCATTTTTAGGATCCTTCCCTCAGTATTGATTGCGGAATATAAAATTCCCGTGACAATCAAGCTGTGTTTGTGCAATATGAATCCAGCTGGAAACCGATTTAAAACTATGAAGAGAGACGGGAATTATTTCACGGATCATAAGCTGCTATGGCATGTCCCCGCCATGAACTTAAAATCTTATTTAAAGTCGTATTGGTGTAATTTTGCTGGTTTGGTATATACGAAAAAATTCAACCTGAATCGCACTCGGCAATTATTATTATTTTGCTTGAAATATGCTTGTTAAAATAATTGCCTCTGCTCCTGTAGTTCACTACGAACCTAGAAAGTGCATATATTGATTTGAAGACAGAATGCAGACTGTGTTAGAATGAGTAGTCACCTTAAGGGAGGATTTTCAAAAAACAAACAAAATACAAAAAAAAAATCAGTGAAGGGAAGAAAAAGTGCAACAAATTATAAAAAAAAGTGTAAGAAAGGAACAAAACAAAATGGAGAATATATCTCAACCCGAGAAGATGAAAAATATATTGAATTGAAGACACAATGCAGACTGTGTTAGAATGAGTAGTCACCTTAAGGAAGGATTTCAAAAACAAACAAGCTACAAAAAAAATCAGTGAAAGGAGAAAAGTGCAACAAATTATAAAAAAAAATGTAAGAAAGGAACAAAACAAAATGGAGAATATATCTCAACCCGAGAAGATGAAAATGGAGGGCGACCTAGCAAAAAATTGAAGGCAATTCAAAGAAGATTGAGAATTATATTTTACCGCGAGTGGTTGCAGTGAAAAACAGCCGAAATACAAGCAGCGACACTGTTTACACTATATAGGAAAGGAAGTTCCAGAAATTTTAAATCATATTGAAATTACGCGTGGAAAACACATCGATCACAGCCGGATGCAGGAGCAAGACAGAAAACACGTTCCACCCAAGGAGCGCACAAGGATGGAAGATCATTGGAAAGGGGCGTCCGGCAAACTCAAACAAGATCGTTTGTAACGGATTCGAACAATTCTAAAACAGGTCGGTGTACACGTTGTAATTTACGCATGCGCAAAACAGTTGTCCAGCTTATGGTAAAATTATGTCATAAATGTAATCGTAAAATCATTGTGCCTCTAATTGTTTAAGTCAATCGATTAATATGATAAAAACCAATTGCGTTGAAACTAGTGATTATTTGGTGGGTAGTATTACGAAATCGGAAAATGCTGATAACGAATTTTGGTTAAATGTTGTTATAAATGATTTATTATGAAACGTTAAAACACTTTCCTTTCAAATGTATGAATAAAGCCTTTATAATTTTTTAGTTATGTTATTAAGCTAATGTAAGTTTATATATAATACCGTAAATGTTTGGTATATGTATTTGAATATATTGTCATTGTAAAACGTTTTTGTTGTCGACTTTACTGCAGTTAATTAGTTCAGTACGAAAAGTATTACGTAATTTACATTGTATGTCTTTAACAGTGATTAATTTCCAATGAGATTACACTATCCCAAACTACTAATACTTACCTTTCGCTCGAGGCAGTCTCCAAATGCTTAATCTCATAAAATTACATACATATTTTCCAATTGAAGATCTATAACACAGGTGATAACACGCTGTTCTTGCTACCGACATGCATATTAATGGAAGTCCCTAATATATCCATACATAGCTGTAAGGGTAGCCTTGGGAACTTTATGGGCAATGATGACATTCAGCGCACAAAAGCTTAATCCGTTGATATCAATGTGTTCCTTCTATTACCTACTATAGTCTTCGTAATTAGGCAATATATAGTTGGCGTTGCTATCATGGACTAATTGTTGAATGTGCGGGCGGATTTTATTTCATCGATAGATCATCGATTACAGTATATCTTTTGTTTATTACATTAATGATACAGTAATCGATGGATCCATCGGTGAAATTAAAAACTCGCCCGATCAGTAACGTGATTTTAAGCAAAATCGAAAATGGTTTCACTAACAAGAAATTCTTTTTCGTATAACTACTAAAAGTGTTGAATTACATACAAATAGTCATTCGATGAATACTACAGGTAGGTTAAATGAAATAATATAAGTTTTGAATCAACATTTTTATAGAAATGTACACAAAATTTATTAACATTGAAATAAACTAACAGAAATTATAGAGACAAATTATTACTTCGTGTGTCACAACAAGTAACTGTGTTGGGATAATGTTGGTTGTATTATTCAATTAGCAGGTACAAATTGTTAATGGAAAATTAAGTACATGTTCAAAGAATCAGGCGTAGTCTGTTTCTTATAACATTTATTATTGTTCAGTTAACTAACGTAATTTAACATTTTTTTTTACGTATTGCATTAACACTAAAATATCATTGATCATATTGAAAAAGTGTTCAATACACCATTTTATTAGTTAATACAACACTTTTTTTTCTCTCGGTGTGCTGTATGAAGTTAAGTGCACAGAATTCGAATACGATCAGAAATAAGAACATTTTCGAAGATATTACTTGAATGAAGAACGAACGATCTAAAAAAAAAAAAGAACATGTATTCATATTCCTTTTAAGTTATCGATAAACGAGGGTTCAAAAGGGTGCAAAAAAATGATATTCACAGCGCGTAAAAAAGATGGCCTTCGCCCATCGTATTCGGCCACGGTATGACCAACTTAAATAAATTATGCAGATGATATAACCACTCGAACAAAACAAAACCTGTAGCGGCGATATTCCCCGCCCCTCCTAAGCGTAGTTACCGTCTAAACGCGCACACAACAGGGGCGAGTCAATATAATTTTATTTGCGTTTACCCATTTAGGTGCGGTTCGCGTTTGTTTTTATTCCCGATTTTCAACGATAATTTGCCTACGGAATTCGGATTTCTGCGCCGTAGCCACCCACACCCCACACCTCACGGCCCCCGTCCCAAAACCACTGATTGTGAGTGTGTACCTGGATCACAATGCAAGCTGGCACTTTATATCATTGGAGGGGTGCAATCGATGGGGCCATGTCTCTAGCAGACGTTATCCTGACAACACCAGTTACCACCACGATTCCATTTCCGTTTGCGCTCCTTAACATTAATAACACGCAGAGTTCACCTATGATTTTACTTCCTCGAAATAAATTGAAGCTATTTTTCATAATGATTATTTAGTATGCTAGTATTAGGTGGCAGGTATTCACTTATAGTATCGTAAATGTCCGCAACCCGCTTGCAGCGTTATATCTCATATGAATATAAATTATAGTGATATTAATATTTAACTATTCATGATATAAATTATGGGATTTAACTGTAATATCACCGGATTATTTGAGAGTCACAGATTCAGTCACTGTGACTAATCACTAGAGATCGGATTATATGCAAAGAAAAACTGGAATATATGCGCATATATATATGTATCGATTTTTGAGAAAATATGCATAAACCTGGGGCATATATCCAAAAAATTGCGACAACAATATGCAAAATTTTTACATAAAATAAATAAGAGCAGAAATTTAAACATTAACTTTATTGCACAAAATTTTTTCACAACATATTTCTAAAACAATTTATAATTAAATGTTTTTCAAAATTGTGTAAAAGAAAGTTTTGTCTTCTATCAGAATACATATGTTTCGAAATAGAAAAGCTTCTTTCAACATCCACAGATGTAATTGGTGCACTTTTTAACTTTGCAAGTCATTCTAAACTAAAATTAAAATCGTTTACTGTTTCACCTTCCAAAATTTTCTTAACTTTCTTCAATTTCAAACATCCCGCATTTTTATTTATCACTTTTTTAAATTTATCGTATATAGAATTACCTATTATACCCTTTAACTTTCTTACACTGCGTATCAAATTCGTCTACTATTTCGACTGATTCCGAGAACGACATCCCTTGCGTTTCTAGTTTACGAATGGAACTTGAAACAAAGCTATAATTTGACTTAATATACAAAAGGTTTTGTAGCAATTCTGTTGATGTTACTATCTTTTTACAGTTTTCTAGAGCAATGTAGTCAACAGTGATTGCAAGAATTACATTTTTGTTCCTTCAAAATTATCGGCGAAAAAAATTGCAAACTCTAACCATGTACCCCATCTCGAAATAATCGGTTCAGGAGGCAACTTAACACTGGGAAATCGCTCCTTATAAAATTGGATACGTAAAGGTGCTTTTAAAAATACATTGCTAATTAAATCATTAATCAAAGGGAATTGATTCCTAATGTCTTCGGCTACACGATTGAACCAATGAGCTAAACAAGTAGTATGAATAATGTTACTACAAAAAAAATTTAAATTTTACGCGGCCTTTATCATGTATGGTGCAGCGTCGGACAATATTAGTAAATTTTTTTCACAAGGTATACTTCCAGGTAAAAAGAAATTTGATAAACCTTCTTGAACGAATTGGGCAATTGTCACATTATTTGTTTTTTGAAGTTTTTACAATAAATTAAATATGATTTACCTACAATATCTTCATGAAGAATTCCTATTAACAAACGGGGAATATAACGGCCACACTTATCCGTACTTTCATCTACCATGATATAAATAAAATTATTCCCTACCAATTGTTGAATTTCTGCTATTGTTGCGTGGGTAACAAGATGTGAATAAATTTTTTCCTAAAGTACTTTCGTCAGGTATATTATGTTTGCAATATTTTTGCAGAAATGATTTCAAATTAACATTGTTTAATCTTGCTAATGGTATGTTAGACGAAATTAATGCGTTACACAGATCCGTATTATATTCTTCTTGTTCTGGGTTTCGTGAAGTTGATGCTACACAATGACGTATAGAATGCTGCACGCATGCGGATCGCTTTACTTTTTCACATTTTCCAATATGTGATGGAGTTTTAGCGTATTGATCAATCAGGTATTTTCTCTCAGAAGACACCTACAACAACAATTGTCATTTTATATCAAAAGTTAAAGAATTTAAAAACAATTATAAAGCTTTTAATAAAATTAAACTTATCAGTTTACTGCAAGCTCGACAAAATATTTTGTCGCCATCCTTTACCAGTTCAGGATATGGCTTAATCCATAAAGAAATTTTGTTCGCTATACTCATTGTATGTACGCACAGTATTTAAAAACGTAACACAATTACATGCTGTTTCGCTCAAAAATATTCAATGAATGAATAGTTTATTTGGGAATTAATAATAATAAAACGTATTTACCACATCCCTTCTGCTAGGCGAAATTCAACACGCGCAATTTTTGGAAAAAAGTATTAGAGAAACCAATGTAAAAGATTTATCGTTCTGAGAATTGCCGGTTGTCGATCTGCATTAGGAATTACTAGGAATTTTTACTAATAGAAAAGATAAGAAAAAACTTAAATATGCAATATATGCGATCACTAATTAGCGCTTATTAACTTCAATTGATATAATACGTCTACATATAGACTATAATTAAAGATATGCGAAAATTAAAATATATGCACTTTGAACACTTTAAAGCCTTTGATGTTTGCCGCCTCACTGGCGGGGCAACAAGAGATTATAGCTTCTCAAATGTTCTACACTAGACGATTCTAGATCATTCCTTCATTTTGCCTATATAAGCGGGTGGATGGCCCGAACTTTAGTTCAGTTCTATGTGAACTACCGAGGTGATAACTTCTCTCTAATGGACTGAAGAATTCTTTTTTACCTTACACAATGGTAAGCCTATTTGTTTGCTGTGTAATGAATCCATTTTCACTGATGAAAGAATTCAATATAAAGAGGCATTACTCAACTAAGCATCCTATGCTGCACTCACTGACAGGACAAATAAGAAAAGACAAAATCCAGAAGCTTACCGCAAATGTGGAAAAACAGCAGCAAATGTTTCATAAACAAAGAATACAACTTCATAATGTTGTGAAAGCTAATTTTATAGTTAGTTCAAAATTGGGAGAATTGAGAATTTATCAAGGAGTGTATGTTAGAAGTTTGCAGTGTTTTGTGTCCTGAAAAGAAAAATGAATTTGAAAAAAAATAGTTTGTCAAGACGAACTGTTGCCCGACGTATAGAAATGATGGCTAATTATATAAAAACAACTTTGACTTTGTTTTGGATCATTTTCCATAGTATTCCATAGTGACGAGAGCACCGATTTGTCTCACGCAGCTCAACTGGCTATATTTATTCGAGGTGTTGATAAATAGTTCACTGTTACTGAGGAATTGCTTGCTTTACAGCCGCTAAAAGGAACCACTACAGGAGAGGACATTTTTAGTGAAGTTGAAAAGGTATTCACAAGTTTTGGGTTTGCCATGGTCAAAATTAGTTGGTGTATGCACAGATGGTGCACCTTCCATGGTCGGCTTACGTAAAGGTTTCATCGGAATTTTGTATAAAAAAGCAACTGAATTAAATGTGCAAAAAGATGAATTGATAGTCCTTCATTGCATTATCCACCAACAGAACTTGTGTCCTAAGTCCATTCGACTCCAGAATGTTATGAATGTGGTAGTAAAACCATCAATTTTATTCGATCCCGAGGGCTTAACCATCGGCAGTTCAAGGCGTTTTTGGATGAAATGTCAGCCGAATATGACGAGGTAACATATTATTGTGAAGTCAGATGGTTAAGCAAAGGAAAAATGCTGAAACGGTTTTACGAGCTTAGAAATGAGATAGCAGATTTTATGCAAATAAAGGATAAACCACTATCTGAATTGAGTGACCCAAAATGGATATGTGACTTAGCATTTCTGGTCGACCTTACAGGCCATTTGAATGAGATTTAAATTTGAAAACTTCAAAAACAAGGACAGTTAGTAAATGATTTGTACAGCCGTTTTTGAAAGCGTTTCAAAACAAAATCCGCTTGTGGGAGGCACAGTTGCTGTCTGGTAACAGTTACCATTTCACCACGCTCTCTGCGTATGAAAATACTGCTTATGCTCAATATGCTGAAGAACTCAAAGTTACTGTCGGAGCAATTTCGAACAGATTTAGCGATTTAAAAAACATGGAAGACAGTTTCAATTTATTAGCGACTCCAACAAAAAATAATGTACAAAATGCTCCAATACACTTGCAAATGGAGTTGATCGAGCTTCAAGAAAACTCACTACTAAAATCTAAATTTGAAGACGTGGAGTTGTGCGATTTCTACAAAAAATACTTCGAAGAAGACCATTTTCCGCAGCTTAGAAAATTCGCAAGAAGATTGATTTGTGCGTTTGGCAGTACTTATAAATGCGAACAGTTCTTTTCAATGATGAAAGTTAATAAATCAAAACATCGTACAAGGCTGACTGACGATAATTTGGAAATTCTTTACGTCTTTTGATCAGTGGAATTCATCCAAAACATCGGTAACGATAGTTTCCCAAATTCAAGCTCAAGCGTCTCATTGATTTCGTTGTCGCTATTTAGCTTTCGTAGTTTGTAATAATTCCAAATTTCACGATTTAGTTATAATGTTGTACCTATTTTTTTTCATTTCATTTTCTTATTTTAATAAATTGCATTATAATATAACATTGTCGTATTATTTCATGTCTGATATCTATCGCTAAAAATTATGAACTACTTTAAAATGCACTACTTTTAAACGCGGCCCGCGAACGTATTTGCACACTAAAGTTTGGCCCACAACATGTCAAAGGTTGCACATACTTGCCTTAAATCCTACGTGACTATATGAACGACTTATATTCTGCATAAAACGTGGTAAATAACAAAGAAACACTGCAACTGATGGCTAGAAAGCGCCCGATTAGTTCTTTTATTACTATTTACTACACTCTGCAGTTCACTAATTATTACTCCATCCTCACACAAAGTAATGTTCTCTTTGTGGTTTTTGTCAGAAGCGTTAATTGTTTGTTTTATCAAAATCCACATTGCTTTAGTTTAATTAGCTAATCCGATTTATGTTGCTTCTCAGTCTCGTTGTAATAATATTGAATCTCTCTTTGAATCTCTGTTAAGTGGCTGTTCCCTCGGGAGCTGTTTTAGAAACAACAATTTTCTACTAAAACTCCCAAAGATTTACATTATCAATCAATAAAACCATTGAGGCATTATACCCAGGATCACTTAGAAATTTCCTACGATGTCTCTGTTCGGATGCTGTTCGGATGTTCGAAGCCTGGAGGCGTGTTAGCCGAAAGTTATGACTGTAGATACACATACAAGTTAATGTAGGCACACATATATAACTTTGTAACCCCCGTTTCATTATCAAGGCGTTCCTATTTGCACCTTCAAAGTGTTCCGTGTAGTTTAAGCTGACACTAAAACAGTGTGTAAATAACTTGTTCAAACAAACTGTCGTGTTTGTTAAGGTTGACGCAACTATGTAATAGATAAATAAGTAAATATATAAGCGAGATGTTACCACCATATGACTTATTGCATATTGTTTGCGGATGTTGTTGAATTTAATATTTGGCTCTTTTTCTTATTGTTTTAAATTTACGCAGCCCACTCCTTTATACGCGTATACGGAGAATTATTAATAAACCTATCGACGCGCATTAAAGCATTTTGTTGTTGTTTTAGGTATAATTTGACATCTTCAGGATTACATATCCATTAGTTTAATGAAACGCTAAGTAGAAAGCCATCAAATATTTACAATACTCCTCGCTAACTAAATGAATTAAATTTTTATGCGTATTTTCCATCGTCCGATTGTTTTCTTATGATTTGACATATTACAGCCCTTGGCCACAATATTAGGGCCACCTTGAAACGTTGATGATTTTAAGTATTTCGGCGAATATAGTTTCGCGTAAACGCTCAATACAGTGTATAAGAATTACTTACCTACCATTAATTACTTTATTACCAGTTCACCCGCTCTGAGAACAGTATTAATTTAAACTAGTACCGGATTCTATGCAAAGAAAAACTGGAATATATGCATATATATATATGGATCGATTTTTGAGAAAATCATGCATAAACTGGGACACATATGCAAAAAAAAAATTGCGACAATATGCAAAATTTTTACATAAAATAAATAAGAGCAAGAAATTTAAAACATTAACTTTATTGCACAAAATTTTTTCACAACCATCTTTCTAAAACAATTTAAATTAAATGTTTTTCAAAATTGTGTAAAAAGAAAGTTTTGTCTTCTATCAGAATACATATGTTTCGAAATAGAAAAGCTCTCTTTCAAACATCCACAGATTTAATTGGTGCTTTTTTAATTTCAATAGGATTCTAAACTAAAATTAAAGTCGAAATCGTTTACTGCTTCACCTTCCAAAATTTTCTTAACTTTTTTCAATTTCAAATACCCCGCATTTTTATTTATCACTTTTTTAAATTCATTGTATATAGAATTACCTATTGTACCCTTAACCTTCTTACATAGCATATCAAATTCGTCTATTACTATTTCGACTGATTCCGAGAGCGACATCCCATGCGTTTCTAGTTTACGAATGGAACTTGAAACAAAGCTATAATTTGACTTAATATACAAAAGGTTTTGTAGCAATTCTGTTGATGTTACCATCTCTTTACAGTTTTCTAGATCAATGCAGTCAGTAGTGATTTCAAGAATTACATTTTTTATTCCTTCAAAATTATCAGCGAAAAAATTGCAGCCTCTAACCATGTACCCCATCTCGTAATAATCGGTTCAGTATGCAACTTAACACCGGGAAGTCGCTCCTTATAAAATTAGTTTCGTAAAGGTGCTTTTAAAAATACTTTTTTGACATTGTTAATTAAATCATTAATCAAAAGGAATTGATTCCTAATGTCTTCGGCTACACGATTGAACCCATGAGCTAAACAAGTGGTATGAATAATGTTACTATAAAAAGTTTTTAAATTTTGCGCGCCTCTTATCATGTATGGTGCAGCGTCGGACAACATTAGTAAAATTTTTTCACCAGGTATACTTCCAGGCAAAAAGAAATTTGATAAACCTTCTTGAACGAATTGGGCAATTGTTACATTAATTGTTTTTTGAAGTTCTTTATAATAAATTAAATACGATTTACCTACAATATCTTCATGAAGAATTCCTATTAACAAATGGACAATATAACGGCCACACTTATCCGTACTTTCATCTACCATGATATAAATAAAATTATTCCCTACCAATTGTTGAATTTTCTGCTATTGTTTGCTGTAACAAGATGTGACATAATTTTTTCGTAAGGTACTTTCGTCAAGTATATGTTTTCAATATTTTTGCAGAAATGATTTCAAATTAACATTGTTTAATCTTGCTAATGGTATGCTGGACGAAATTAATGCGTTACACAGATCCGTATCATATTCTTCTTGTTCTGAGTTTCGTGAGGTTGATGCTACACATTGACGTATAGATTGCTGCACACATGCGGATCCGCTTTAGTTTTTCACATTTTCCAATATGTGATGGAGTTTTAGCGTGTTGATTAAATCAGGTAATTTTCTCTCAGAAGACCACCTACAACAACAATTGTCTTTTAATATCAAAAGTTAAAGAAATTTAAAAACAATTGTAAAGCTTTTAGTACTGCGCAGGCCTGCGGAACAATAAGTAACTATCTTAAAGGTACGAGTTTCATAAGGCATGATTTTGTCGCCACGAGTTCAAGTTTAGAAACGAGCCGCAGGCGAGTTTTCTAATGAACGAGTGCGACAAAAACGCCTTATGAAACGAGTCCTTTATACTATTTTTTCTATTTTGCATTATAAATTGATAATAAATACTTAATAAAAATCTCATTAAAAATTGTTGCAGTTTTTATTTTTATATGAAGTTGGTCACATTGACAATACGATTGACATTTGACGAATTCAAAATTCAAATTCGGCTACTTAAATTGTTTAAACAATATATTTCATAATATAGTCTCTGTAAACTGTAAAAATGAGTGATACTGAGAACAAATTTATCTTGTACGCCACCACAAACTGCGTGAAATTGCGGATAACGCCGTCATAAATTTATTACCGAAAAATCAAAAGCAGTATATTGAAAAATGCTACCATCAATTTGAACTATGGGCTGTACAGAATAATGTCAACACAATATCTGAAAACATTTTATTGGCATATTTTGAATTACAAGGTAAAAATAGAAAATCTTCCTACCTTATGGTCTATGTATTCCATGCTTCGTTCTTGGCTTTTCCAATTTATAAAATACAGACATATCAAAATATATTAAATTACAAGCCTATTTAAAACGATTCTCTGAGGCATACGAGGCTAGGAAATCTAAAATTTTATGCATTGAAGATATTAATAAATTTATAGAAGAAGGTTCTGACGCATTGTATTTAGCAATAAAGGTACGATATTATTGCAAAATGTATTTTTTAATGTAATGGATTTAATTTTAGATCGTTTTAATATGGGTTACACAGGTGCCTGTAGACGAGATGAATTAACAAATATGTCCATACATGATTTAGAAATTAAGAGTGATATTATTTTGGTGACAGTACCTAAACAAAAAATAATATCGTAAGAGTTTTTGCAATTACGGATGAAAGATGGATTACTTTAATTAAAAAATATGTGGTTATTGTATATCGTGCCCGATTGGAATTAATACGATTGGCAAAATGCCTAAATTAATAGCTGATTTTCTAAAATTGCCCAATTCAGAGCTTTATACTGGACATTGCTTCAGACGTTCTAGTGCTACACACTTAGCAGACGCAGGCAGTGATTTGCTGACTATAAAACGTCATGGTGGATGGAAGTCATCTGCGGTAGCTGAGGGTTACATCGAAACATCTAGAAAAGTAAAGTGGGCTGTAGCGCACACTTATCAGGGCCAAGTACATCTGGTCATTCTAGAGTTATATCATCGAATGATTCTCAATCACAAGAGTCTACCATTAAAGCCAATAACATAACTCAGCAAAACTTTGTTACGAAGAATTTGCCTGGCATAACAATACATGCTCAAGATACTTGTTCCGTCAGTGTAAATGTATACAGTAATTCCACGTTTCATAACAATAACAAGGTAAACTAAATTTGTATAGAATTTTTGATTAAGTATTACAATTACATGCATTATACGTCAATTATGCTTTCTGTCATAGTGTATTCAACCTATAGAAATGAAAAAAGGCCGTATACCAATGAAGGGCACTTTCGATACGCAAAAGGCGGTTTAACATTGCGTTTTTATGAAAACGCAAATAGAAAAAATATTTTGTCGCCATCCTTTCACAGTCAGGATATGACTTAATCCATAAAAAAATTGTTCGCTATACTCATTGTATTAGCACAGTATTTAAAAACGTAACACAATTACATAGCTGTTTTTTCGCTCCAAAGATATTCAATGAATGAATAGTATTTGGGAATAATAATAATAAAACGGTATTTTACCACATCCCTTCTACTAGGCGAAATATACACGGGCAGTTTCTTGAAAAAAGTATTGGAAAACAGATCTACATTAGGAATTACTAGGAATTTTTGCTAAAGAAAGGATGAGAAAAAGCTAAATATGAATATATGCAACTTTTGTAAAAATATATATAGAAGTGGCCTAAATATGCAATATATGCAATACCTAAAATTAGCGCTAATTAGCCTTCAATTAGTGTAATACGTCTACATATAGATTATAATTAAAGATATGCAAAAAACAAAATACATGCACTTTGCATATAATCCGTATCTCTACTTATAACAGAGAGTGTCAGTAGAGTTTCACCAGTGATGTTGATATCATAAATATGCTGGGATCTTATAATAATCTCTCATTGTGAAGATTTTGAAAACAGAATTTTCCTATAATATTCCATAAAATACTATATTATGGAACATTTCGACAGTTTCCTTAGTTTCTATACATTTGCCCTCATAGCGGCAAATTATATAATAAAGTTATTTTTACCAAGAAGAAATACCTAAATTTGTGTTGTAGTACATAATCTGTTCTAGATATATTCTTGAACACTGCAGATATGATTCATTACTGACATTTGCATATACATAGATAACTTGGTATACCACGTAGTGCAAGGAGCTCCCAACGAACGACAATATGTTGAATGAAGCAATCTTAAATTTCCTT
>RXPK01003088.1:0-40588 GCA_004143645.1 Protaetia brevitarsis | reverse complement strand
AACACTATTATGTACATATTGTAAGAATTCGAAATTCCATCCTGTATAATGCGAGAATTAAATTCATTTTCTTGTGCATAGTTGATAAGTACCGTGGCATTTTTAAAAAAAAAAGCAAGCGCTGTCGCCCGGAGACGACAATCTATTCTTTGTTTAAAGATTCGCGTAATTAAATAAATGGCAATACTTTTACGTTATTTATTACTTTTCCAATGTATGTTATCTAATACCTTGTTCATTGTATGTTACAAGGCGCCGGTCGCCAATTTCCCACGTTCGCTATCAATGGGTCGTCTGAAAGTCAGAAAAAATAACGCCTTCGGTCATACTTGCGCCCTTCTGTGAAGAGAGGACGAACTAGTTATCGGTGCAAATGACGTCACAACTAGAGTTTATAAAAACCCTTAACATAGCGGTTTTGAATTAATTAGTTCGCGATCCTTCAAACTAGCTTCAGGAATAAGCTCGCGTTCCCCTTCGTCGAGTGTCTCTTAATCTTAAAAATTAAAACTTCTCATCTTAGTTTTTGCAATCAAATACGCTTTAAATTCGAGAAAGGAAGTTTTGATTTGTGATTATGTTTCATGAAATACTACCCTTTCTCTGGCTTAAAAAGATTGTGTGTGGTGTGCAAAGTTTTGTGCCTAAATTTGGTTTATGTGAAGAATTATCTTTCCACATCGGCCGGTAAGATGTTCAATTCTGCTTAAGACTAACCATTGCAAATACATAAAAATCGTAACTCGTTCGCTCTCTCTCTCTCTCCCTCAATAAATTAGTATGTTTAATTATTCATTAAGATAATAGTGTTTTGGTTTCCTTTTTTTGTTGTTCACTTGTTATCCCATTTAATTTTGTAGCTTATATAATAATGTAAAAGCTTTAATATATAATTGCAAAAAAAATATAAGTCGTTCTTTTATTCCGTCATTCTAAAAGAAGTTCAGTTTGAACCCTTAGTGAAGTCCCGAGAGGAAGTCAGACTAGTAAAGAGAAAGCTGACGAGAAGGGTAAGTCGACAATCTTTAGGCTAACTAACGGCCCTGCTCCGACTGACGGAGGAAAACACAGTTGGGAGACATCTTTGGCTAAAATTACTAAAACCATTCGCTACCGAACAAAAAGTTTGTTTCCCAGCAGTGGCTCGCCGGTCAAAAGAGCAGGTGTGGGTTATCTGTGAGACGCAGTTTGGCATTGTCTTATTTGAATTTGGGCTGGCCATCCCCAAAAGTCTCCAGATAGGAAAACCCGTTTTCGTTACATTAATAGTATTGATTCACTAGTGAATATAAGTATACACTCACTGTAGTTTATGCTTTTACTGTAACATATACATTCACTAGAAACGGCAATGATTCATTTAAACATGTTCGGTTGAAGTAACACAAAAATTGTAATCACTTTTTCGGGTTGTCAGAAATAGATAAAATTAGTTTGGTCTTAGACCTCTGGCTGAAGTGTTGGCTTTCTTATACTCTTAAAATCAGTATTATTCTGAAATAGTATTATTGGAATTGATTTTTTAGGTGAGTTATCTATTCGACGCCGAATATCCTGGTTTTTTAGGTGCACCAGCGCCGGGTTTACGAGTTACTGACTCAGTTTCATGAAATTTGTCAATACAATCATGAACATGACTTAAAAGCTGTGCGGAAGTAACTGCCAAATTAGGACACTGTTGCCGGAAATCAACCTATTCTCCATTATTTAATTTTCGACCAGTTGCTTAAAAAATAATCTACTCTAATACTGAAAGTACAAGAACAAATGAGAGAATTTTTAAATCGAGATTTAAAAAGAAAAACGGAAAAATCTTATTTTCTTAATTTGGAATTATAGAGAAATGCTAAAGACACATTCTCAATGCCACTTTTAATTTTCTATCTAATGTTGTACTTGAAATTTTTATGCAGTTGTGAATACCTTGTACTCGCCATTGTTGTATTTTGATTCGATGAATAAAAATACATAACATATCTCGTTTTTCTTCGCTTAATCTTAAATTGGTGTCTTCGTCAATTAAAGCCTAATATTAAAAACTTTTGCCAACATGTTACACATGGTTGAAATCAGGTAAAAAAAACTCTCTAGCGATGTCAAAATCCAATATGGTGTCCATAAGAAATAAGAAAGTTGATTGCCGGAAAGAACCGAAACGTCGTATAAAAATTTCGAGAACATCATTAGACAGATTAAAAGTGGCCTTGAGAATGTGTTTTTCTGTGCAATATCAAATAAAAGTGCTAGAGGCAAAATAAGAAAATGAGATTTTTTCGTTTTTTTCTTTAATCTCGAACGTCATTTGTCTACACTGAGGAAAGAAATTGCATTAAATGAAAAGTTTCATAACTTTTGGTTTCTATCATGTTCAACGAAAAGAATACCTTTTCTCAAAAAAGTGTTTATTTTAATTGAAAGTAGCCTGCTGTTTTGCGGCAAGACTATTTTCTTCTTAAGTACATGCTTTTCGACGAAAAGTAACCGTAATTGAATGGAATGCACTTTAGTTTTGATTAATATTTTATAATGTCTGTATAATTTCTGTTTAAGTAAGACAATACACATTACATATTATATTGTTATTATTATGTACATATTTAACAACATATTTTAGTTTCTTTTAAGTATTATTGAATTACAAACAGTATTTTAAATAAAAAAGCCGGAGGTTTTGGTTTATTTGCGTGGACACGCATGTATACATTGCTTTAAAACTTTTGCCTTTTAACGGAAAACACAAGCACCTGTATTCAAGCTAAGTGCTTTTTTACGCGGATATTTTCGTTTTATTTATGATTCCACGTGCATAATTTTCAGATACACAAACAATACTGAACAAAAGTGAATATTTTTCGCGCGA
This sequence comes from Protaetia brevitarsis, assembly GCA_004143645.1. Classification (NCBI taxonomy): domain Eukaryota; kingdom Metazoa; phylum Arthropoda; class Insecta; order Coleoptera; family Scarabaeidae; genus Protaetia; species Protaetia brevitarsis. The sequence goes on along the minus strand of RXPK01003088.1, from coordinate 37,728 downwards.
GGTTAAAGAAATTTCAGAGATAATTGGAATCTTTTCAGTTAATGCTGATTTACTTAGCCAAGGAACTTTACAGTAGTATATAGTGTTTGAGAGTTTTAAAACTGTTATACACGGGAAAAACGATCTTGGTGTTTTCAACAATTTTTCATGGATTTGGTTACAGTTACTAAATTATTACTTGATTTAGAATATTAAAAATATTCCTGTATTCAATCAAACAAATAATTTGGTTAGTAGATTTATTTGATACTAGCGCAGTATTTATTAATTTAACTAAATATTTACATGGAAGTAAAAATAAATATCGCATTTTATTTTCGTATAGCAGTTTTCTCCCCATATAGTACAGCAGATGAGTAGATATACTTATGTGTAGTAGAGAAATTGTCGCATAGGTGGCGTATCTCCTATTTCATTCCAGTAACAGATACCTAATATTTCGCAGAAAATAGGCAGGAAAGTACTATCGTAACATACTAATCTGGTATATTTACCAGAACAACATCTGATAGGAGTCATCGCCATTGAAAGGGCGATTTTTTTAAGGGCACACCGGGTGCTAGGCATGGTCACTGCAACCAACTCCCTCGATTCTACTAGCATTTACAACATTCTAACGGCGAATCCCTCCTTAGTGCATGGGGTTTTGGAGATAATTCATTTTCATTTCGATTAAAAATGGTTACGGCATTTTGTTGTGTTTACGGTTAAGTCTAACATGAATAAATGTAAGAAAAAGGAAAAACCTCTTGAATCAAAATGCTTGTGATTTTCTGCCAATCTGCATTGTTTTCAAGTTCAAAATAAAGAGGACTTGAATCAACTATCAATATCTTTCACTTAAGAATAAATTGTTTCAACGAAAAATACATTATTGCCGAAGAAATGCATAAATTTAAAATTATATTCCGTTTTAAAGAAATACCAAATCATGTTAGCCGCATAGAAAACGCAAAAACTTTTGGTTTAATGCAATTCTTTTTAAATGAAAAGGATATTTCTCTCAGTGTACTTTCTTTTCGGAATCATGATAACCACAAAGTTTAACTTTGGCAAATTTGAAAATGAATCAGCCTGGTCTAGAAGCTTACTAGGAGGTAACTCCATATGTATGTCAGTTTAGACCTACCTCAATTGAAACGTTTGAATGATGTCGCCATCAATTTGGATAAATGTATTGGATTGTGCAAACATAAAAGTCGTGTCGGTACCAGTCTCCTGAAATGTTAACTCAGCCCCTCTTTCTGCTTTGGGTACCGCAATTTGAATTCCAATATCTGCGAATAGGCAAAAATAATTATTGTTCAAAAACTTAAGTAATAATTTTCTATTTATCCACAGATCTTCTGTTTAAGCTCACCAGGTTGTATTTCACAGCTATTTCTGCACTGTTCCTTCGTGTCGAACCTATTCTTATCGTTTCCCGCACAGCCGCCCCACGTGAACATCACGCACATTTTCTTTTCTGTATCGTAAGCCCATTTGGTAAGCTGTTCGTTGCAGGGTCCTCTATCGGGGGGACCAGGACACCGTTCTGCGCTCTCTTGTTCGGTTTTAACGCACGTCAGTGTAAGTAGAATGCTAGTTATTACAACTGTTACATACATATCGCCTGAAAATAATAAGAAAACCAATGTTTACTATGTGTTGTTATTGACTAAGTACCGTATGCATAAATGCATGTCAATTACATATTAAATGCATACGTAAATTGATTTGCTGCAAAGATTTGGCGGTAATTTCATAAATTATTGTTGTTTATCGCATATGGATGGGCATTACATACATATATTGCTGTTTGTCACGAATCTCTAACATGGATAATCGTCGATTAAGCTTTTTTTTTGTTCATAATCATGGGCAATTATGACAACCATAATAAGTATGGCATTTATTATGATTATATAACATACCGCTAGGTAAAATCCCAATTAGCGATAAAATATAACGTTAATGTGAAGACACGAAAAAGAAAAGCAAGGCTCGTTAGCATTATATAAATCACCGCATGAGAGTTATCCCTCTTTCATAGAACATAAGCGTATTATACTCACTAAAAGATATTTAATATCTTTTTAAGAATTCTGGAAATCCTGTAATATGTGGTCAGGATCCAAACTGTTTTCCAGTTTCAGCATATTTTGTATTGAATTTTATTTGAACAGAACCGTCAATTGACAGAATTATAGATGATGGACTAAGGAAATATGGAAAATCTGTCTCTATAATTATTAACCTGTACATAATTGTATAAAAAGAAATTTGTAGGAAGCTGACAAAAATTATATACTGGCATCTCGTTTTTATAAGCGTCAAGAACCAAAGCGTTTCAAAAATTACATGTTGTGTGTGCTTCCAGGAAATAGGATCGTTGGCATACAATATTGTAATAAGTGACAAAGACAAAAATACTCCAAACTGTGGTACTGGAAATGCTGCAAACTTCTCCTAAACCCCTCACCACAAACTGCACTAAACTGGACGCTAGCTTTGCTATTGAAACGTACGTCCAGTTTAGTGCAGTTTGTGGTGAGGGGTTTAGGAGAAGTTTGCATAAGTGACAAAGTTGTAATAAATCCAGGAACAATAACAGAAGAAGATGAATTCATTAGAAATATTGCTCACTTCAATCTTCATTTAAGCAAGAGACAAACTGGTAATGAGGGAAAGGTTAGTAGATAAAAGCTCTACACCCTATATAATAAATAAGCACAAGTATCATCCATACCACTTGTGTATCGGGACTTCGTTCAGAGAATTATTGAGATAATAAATCATAAATAGTTAAATTTTTAAATTTATTTTTCAATTCGAACATTTGGAACGTTTATCGTGATTGTTGTTTAATTATTAATATCGATTAATATTTAACATTAATATTTTTTATAACTTTTTGTTTAATTTCAGGTAACTACATTTTAGGTAGGTACTGAAAATTTTTTCGCACAAAAATAGATGAGGCATAATAAGGGTTGCGATAAACCCCAATAAACATGATACCAAATAGAAGCCTATATGAAAGGACGAATCGGACGTTATACAAATATACAGTGTTCCATTTAAAATTTTTGAAAAACAATACTTTTTGCGTTCCGACATATCCTGTATAAACTAACCAAAATATCACTACCTGATGTACGCCTGGTGAAAACTGAAGTAATAAAAAATATTTAATCTAGATTTCAAAATTTAATCTTTTAAAGTGCCAAAAGGTTAAATATTTTCAAGATGTGCAGTCAGATAAAATGTATAATAATTCATGAATATTTTTTTAAGAAACCTCTAGTTATACTTTATGAGCAATCTTCTGCCCTTGTATGGTTGGGACTCTAATAATACGTACAAATATACACCCGCCGACAAAAGGTCACCAACCCATCGTCCCCTAAAATTGAAGAAAAGATATTAGTCCTTTCCCTTCCCGGACAAAAAAAAATACTAAAAAATGAATCGCACTTAGAAAAATGAATATACACCGTCCACTTTCATAACTACTAGGGCTGAAGCACACATACAAATAATCCTAAAATTGATGGAGGAGCAATTATTTTAACCCTAAAATAAACAATCACATATTGCTCCTACTAAGATCACTGAAAGAGATTTTATTTACATGTCCTACCACACAGAAAAAACTGAAAAAATATATATAATAAACCTAAATATATACAGTCTAATATAACAAAAAGCTAACTGGGCACCTTAAACCAAACTCAAAAAGAAACATCCCTCACAAGGGGAAAATAATGATAATTTTGTACTGAGTGAATGGAATTGGTCCTTGTTTTTTATAGAATGCCCACAGTCAGTGTTTACTTACATAATTTTTTGAACGTGATATAGCTTAAGTAATTCCTGAGAAAAAAAAATGAATTTTCCACCCTTATGCTAATATCTCGAATGGAGTGGCACTGATTGAGGTAATTTTTGGTATTGCCATTATGTATGACTCATTTGCTTTAATTTCAGCCTGATAGCTTTAGGGGCACTTTTCAATGGCTTATCGGAGCCTTTAAAACCATATTGTGCGCCTTTTCCCACTGATCTCCACTCTCGAAAGCTATATGCCTATTTGGAATAAACTAGTTGTATAGAAATGAAGGTATTTTTTAAATCAATCTAGTATTTTTGAGTTTACACAGAAACAAACTCTCTCAATCATTCTCTAGATTATAGATGAAGCAATTATTCTGATCAGAAAATTATAAGTAGGACAAGCAGTGAGTAATGAGGATAAATAGCAACAATTTTCAAATATTTATTTGCTATGTTATCTTTTTTAAAATATTAATCAGAAATTTTATGTTAAAATACAATAATATTATTCTAATTGCATATATCATTACTGCATTAGTGGGAAATAAATAAAATTTTGATAGCATTTGCGCCTAAATTATTAACTTTTAGCTAACTAACTAAGCAGGTAGCTATTACAAAAAGATCGGGTGAGGGAAAAAAATACGCTGCGCCGAGACTTGACTCGTATATATATATCAGAGTTGGGGAAAAATTTATTTAGATGAACTAATAGATAAAAACAATTTAACTATTGCCTTTATCTGTAACCGGTAAATATAATTATCTTTCATCTTTATCCGTTAGCAATATATAAATCTATCTATAGTTAACTAGCCATAACTAGAAAATTTATAAGAAATAGATATTTGTTAAGTTTTCATAAAAGAAAGGTACAAATTGATTGTGAGCAGTTTGAGTGTACCAACTTGGGTATTTTTATCAAACTTATTTAATAATCAGTGCATAAGTGAAGAAAGCGTGATTAATGTATTTTATAATATGAGTTGATATTTAGACTGTTTCCATGATATGTTGAATTGTTTAAATCCGACGTTTTGGCAGCGTTGCTACTGCCGTCATCAGGGATATACTGCCGAAACGTCAGATTTAAACAATCTAACAGACGATGGAAACAGCCCAAACATCAACTCATCAACTCATATTCTTTATTGTGTCTACATATTAGGTAAACTCTATTCGATGCATTTTTATTGTTATAAATATGTAAAAGCAAACGTCTGGCCAAAATACTACTGCTTTGAGTTTCGTAATCATCGGTAAGTTTTCATCATTGAGTTTTGTAATCAATCCAAATACCGTATATCTAATTGGAATAAGATTATCTTTATAGTTGAAATTATTTATAGTTAAAATCACCTTAGTTAAAATTATCTATGAATAATTTTCCAATATTTCTCTTTTTTCATCTTTGAATAGACTACCTAGATATTTTCGTTATTTAAGTGATCATCTTAAACAATTTTATTCGAAGAATACCGAACTGTGATACATAGATAAGCACAGACGAAGTATTTATAACTATAAACAGAATATCATTTTGCCATAGAGAATCGGAGTCGTTACGAAAAGGTTCCACTTTTTTCTTGTCATATCGACTAAAAAATCCGTTTAGCGTTATCGGATGATTTTTGGTTCCGATTCGCTCACCACTAATACATAAATAACAAATAATAAAATCAGAAATAAATCGATTAATAGAAGTACGTAATAAAACTTTTCCAATGCATTGTAAAACAGCAGGTAAATCAAAGCGAATCTGATATACTTTACGTGCTCTTTATCGTTTGCCAAGTGACGACAATAAAATAAATACAAATTATCTGATTAGGATTTAGTCTAGGAGATACTCCATAATCCTAATCGTTTAAATAGTAATTCTTGGTTTAGAAATATTAAATACTTATTAAATTAAAAAAGAGTACTTTGTGTGTACATGTGCTGCAATCATTACGACTCTGCAGAAGTTAATTCTTAGGTTATGTATATGTGTATATACAATATACTTGTATAGGTTTCAGAGAATTAAAGTATTATATACCTACGCATGTACACATACATATGTAGATATATCCAACTTTTTTTATCTTAAGTATCTAATTTTATGCATATAACTGATACCTGTCCCAACAATGTTATTTAATCCAGCTATAACGGTGAATAGGCAGTCAAAATTCTTACAAACCTTAATAACTTAATTTCCGATATTTTGGTGACCTATATATTTTTTACGATTCTTCTGTTAAAGCATGTCCAAATGTCCCTACAAATAATTTGTATTGTATAGACATAAAACATTTTCCTCTATCAAAACGTTACCTAATTTCCGATAACAATAATTCTCCACTATACATTTACACAACAGATTGCGCTTGCGACAATAATTAGTATTATGTTTACACGGCATATTAACCTTGATTTTATATGTTAATCGTATCTTTAAATAAGGGATTTTGCGATAACCTAGGTACACCTACCATTCCACAACACCGCAAATGTAAATGATAGGTTTAGCGTCTCGTTAGCGATATTAATGAGATAAATTATACAATACATATTGTCGGTAGAAGAAAGTGCGTCTGTCGCATGTGCATATACAGTGTTACGAAATGCTGCTCACATGATCTAATAACAACTAATTAAACATTACTGCTGTCAAAGGTGTTTATCCTTTTATTGTTTTTATATACAATTCCTAAAGTGCAATTCAACTGCGTTTTGGAGATGTGTTCAGCGCAATGTTTTTAAAATCAAACATAATTTTTTTATTTAAAATGATAGAGCACCAGTTTCAATAGAAAAATTCTAGAAATTTACTTAAGAAAAAACCAAACGGTTTTTTGCAGTGTTGCCAGATTTTTTTTTAAATTTAATTTGAGACTACTTTAAATCCTGAACAAAAAATTCCATCATATATATTTTTTTTTACTGCAATAATTGTTTTTGAACGAACGATAAAAATGGTTAAAATTGTTAAATCATAATTATAATAATACATTTTCTTGTAAAAATATTTAAAATCGTTCGTTTATACAACCCCGATCTTAAACTTAAAAGATCTTCAAAATCGTATATAAATTTGTAATGTTATTCGCGACACTCCTGGCTATTTCGAACGGATTCGGCAATCCACTAGATATCGAGCAGATGCTTGTATTTTAGCTTGAACTGCACATCTTGAACATCTGCTCTGAAATGTACCACTTTTATGTTTTATTTGTCACAATGTTATTGTTTCTATTAAAGTAATAAAAACATTGAGCAGCTTGTATCTCATTAACGATAAATATAACACACTTGTTTATAGGAACTTTTCGTCTTAGAATTGAATGACGAGCCGCTCACAACAATATTTTAGATTGCTTTTGAAACACCCTGTATAGGTATCTGCTACCATTTTCTTCTGCAGGAAAACACTCTGAGTGGGTGAAATAAATTGGAAACATTAGAAATTTCCCGTTTCTATGCGTAGAACTCGCTGACGGTAAAGGCCGCTTTACAGTTCGCAATTATTTTTATTGCGTGCAATAAAAATTGCATGCAATAGAAATAGCGCATGCTCTATTTTGTGTATTGCACGCAATAAAAATAATTGCAAACTGTAAAGCGGCCTTAAGAGATGTAGTGTCATGGAATGTGTACTTGATATTATTTAAATGTAAAGTTACTATTTTACTTAGTTATATCTTAAAACTAATTAGATATAATAAAAAAGATATAAAATGTAGCCGCAGACAGCCAGACAATGTCCAGGTAATGTAGGAAATCTCTGCATTTGGCAAGTCCGTCAAAGCATTTTCCTTCAGAATATTTCCTTCAGGAAGTAAAGATGATCAGCAGTGATATACCTACACATCGAAATGAATATTAGAATTTGAATAGTATATTTTTACTATAGATATTGTCAGATCAATGTTGGATCCAAGTTCAATTCAAATGAACATTTTTTATTTTTTTTTACAGTGTATTTATTTCATTTAAATTTAGTCTAATAGTGTTTTTATATGCATTGGCATTCCAATTGCATTGATATATGAACAGAAAGACATGGGAAATTGCTGGAAATTGGGTTCTGTCACAATTCTATGTGTATAAATAGTTGCCTACTTTTTGTGTATGTATGAATGTTAAAATTGTTAATTTTACATAGTAATAAGTGTTTAAAATTTTTAAATGTATTGTTCTCATGATCCAGAGACACCTACCTTTATTATATTTTAATTGTAAAGTGATTCCAGAAGGTGATTTTGCAATAATTATTTAGTATTTTTATTTCGTTTAAACATTCGACAGTCCATTCGGTCACATGGGCATTATCATGTAATAAACAAAGTATATTCCCCTCATTTCGGTTAAATTAATGGACATTCTGCGACAGTTGTACTCCTTGTCGAAGACAATCGCTTTCAAGTCGGTTAAAAGTTTTCAATTCAAAACCATTCAACAGCCAACCTTCGTCAGAAGCAGACGTGCAAAAACACCTAGTTGAAAAATTAGGTGTTTTTTTCTATAAATTTTGGAGCTTGTGGTTTAAATTAGTTTCTCTCTTGTAGAGTATTCTGTATATTCTTTCAAACAACGCAATTACAGCTCTTACTGAAGAAGACAACAGAAAGGTTTTGTTATCGGTAACAGATTCCGCATGACAGGCGTGTAATAAATTGTCATTAAGCTACTGTTCAACCATGCTAAGATGAACTGATGTCTTCATTGCACTTATTATTGATAAATACATAGATATTAAACCAGAATTACATAAAAAGCTTTATTCTCGGAACCGTCAAAATACTAAGGTATGTAACATGTGTGCCAACTTGTACTGTCAACTCCCTAGTATCAAAATTTCTTTTCTATTTTCAATTCAAAATTAAGATTTGTCGGCCCAAAAAATATTGTGTATCATACGGTCAGAAACTCTTTTGCGAGTATTCGTACTTGGCCGCCTCGGCCCACAAATCGTACTCATACTCGCAAAACTGTAGTTTCTAGCCTACTGATACAAATAACTATTTTATTAAGAATTGGCGTCTATCAAATTATGTTAAAAAAATACTTTGTTTACATTTCAGCGACCATTAAGCCATCTGGCAACGTTGCAAAAGTGTTGTCAATTTTTCTTTGTTATCCAATTTCTTACAAATTTGTATGCGTCCTAGTGTACCATCTCAAAAATAAAAGTTATCTTTTATGCGTGTGCCCCATTTTAGCAATATACCAAATGCCTATATGTTTTTAAAAGGAATACTCAGTATTTTTATAAATATTTTCATAAACCACTTAGGTACCAAAGCGATTAGATCATCAATTGACAACATGAGTTATATGAAAAATATAATTTTAACTACCTACTCTCGCCCTGTCATTTTGAAAGATTAAATTCTGAAAATATGTTGTAGCGTAGCTATATTTTGTGTTTTGTTCCGTTCCAGGACGTAAGATTTATATTATGAACAATTCAAATCAAATAGTCTACGTATCTTTACATTCTTGTATTCGTTTCGCTTTTATATCGTTTGTTTGGAGTGTGGGATGGCAATTATTATGGTTAATATGGTTTGGTAAAACCAAACTTAAAAAATTAATGCACTCATTCATACATTCATTAAATTACCGGTGTGAAGTTAGCAATAGATTTTTTGCATTTGGACGAGTCGATCAACTTTAATTGTTTATAGAATGTGTTACAAAAATATTGTCATTTTTATATTTTTTTAAAATGAACTTTGAACACTCCTTAACACGTCTGGCAAAGAAAATCTGAAATTAAAGATGACGAACGATGTCAAAATAAATAAAGTATACGGCAGCGCGTGCATTTGGACGAGTCGATCAATTTTAATTGTTTGTAGAATGTGTTAGAAAAATATTGTCATTCTTATATTTTTTTAAAATGATCTTTGGACACTCCTTAATACGTCTGGCAAAGAAAATCTGAAATTAAAGATGACGAACGATGTCAAAATAAATAAAGTATACGGCAGTGCGTGCATTTAGTTGGGAGAATTACGAATGTTAAAAACATCGTCATTTTGTAAAAATATTGTGTGTTCCACGCTTTGCAACCCAGTATCTTGCCCAGTGGGAACTTGAGAACCTTCGAGGGCTCAATTCCTCACATGTGCAGATTATATGTAAACTCGTTTCCTGCTGTAGTTCGCATCTTCTGCACCACGGTTCGCTTACTCGGTCTGTGTTATATAGATACTTTTTTAGAAGACAGTGTCCAGTTACCAGCCCATTAATGGTTTTAGCTTCTTTCTTGCTGCGTCTGAGTAGGTTATCAGAGAATCTAGCATCCCCATCCCCTATTAGCGCTTTGGTATGGAGTTGACCTTCAGTCGACCTCCATTTCTTTGCACTTTCTTTATCTAACCAGGTCCAGATCTCCCTTCTTGCGGAACCCTTAGTAATCCCACATACGAAATGAATACACTATTATAGACGCTACTAAAATTGCGAAAGAATTTTGGTTGCTATTTGAAGCACTTTTTGTTGCATTAGACACTAGACCATAATAGATACATAAATGGTATGGATTATAAATATATAAGTACTTATTGTTAATGATATTTCCAATTTCTCCAGAGCTTATTAGATGAGTTCTAAAATTAGTAATGCGTAGATGCTGAAATTCGAATTTTTCTGTTGCTGATGTTCGACTTATTACAATTCGTTTTTTTTGTTTCCAACTTTCCAGTGATCCTGCTTCCTTGAAGCGATCTTGTGGGATTCGAAACAGAAGTGTTTCAAAAACCACGAAACCGTAAATGTTAACAATCTTTATAAATGTGGGATTCCAGGAGACAATTGCTCTCAATTTTCGCAGAAATGTAAACCATATTAGTGGTTCCTTTAAAAAAATATCATTTTTATGTAATTATGTATATTCACATTTATACACAATTACAATGACGCATTGTGACAGTAATTATATAGTAGCATAAATATAACCATTCGTATCCTTTCCATAGACGTTGTTACAATAAGTTGAAAAGTATGTCTATAATTATTTTCAACTTATTGTATTTATAGTTTGTTTGCCACTCTCCCATTAAAAAATATATTTTGGTTTGCCCTGGTTATCACATAACATCAATTAATGCAGATGTAAGATTAAAGTTGGTAATGGTATTATAACAACCGGTGCAAAATTACAACATGAGTTTAAAATTATGTTTAAATATTAAAATTGAAGTATCACTGGTAATATTACAACGATAATAGTGGGCAACAAAGTTGTCCGTGATTATAGTTTACGTGAAGTTCATGTAAACCTTCGTACTCGAACGATTGGGACAGGTGCCTTAATCCAGGCAAGAGGAAACAAAAATATTAGAATAATTCCAGGCGATACAAAGTTTACATTGTTAATAACTTATTGATTATTACATCATAATTAATATATTTTTTATGTTCGCGTTTGTAAATTTATTAATTCATCCTTCAGAATTTGAATGACAGCAAATCATTTGTTACAATTCCAAATTACTAGTTACGTGCGTTCAAAGGACTCAACTGTATCGATAATATATAGTATTTGGGTCATCATTACGGCGTGCGACACAATGAGGTGCAAAATATATGAAAGTCATTTTCACAGAGTGTCAATCAGTTTTGTATTGATAGCCTCAGCATAACAGTAACTAAAATCTTTTATACATTTTTATTCCTATTCGGTTAGTTATAGATCTTATCGGCTCTGTGTATAGATCACACTGCCTACATGCCGCGGAAATTTCAGCGGCGTAGGATAAGACACTTTTGTCTTTAGATATTAATGAGAATTTATTTAAACATCTTGAAGACGTATTTATTACTGTGTTTATATTTTTAATTTATTTAACTTAACCCGTATGGAATATAATTTTCTGCTAAAGGTCATAAACATTGAGTTGCGCCTAACAAAAACATAATTTATATAGATATATTGTTGATTACAGTAACTGACTGTATGTTTATTTAGATGTTCCTCCGTGAAACAACGCCTCTTCGGAAATATGATCTTTATATATTAGGAAAGAATTTTCCATGTTACAACAAGTTGTGGGCGTATAATGTAATATACCAATCTACCTTCGTCAGGACATTATTTAGTGTTTTCGAAATTCTTTAATGCAGGAAATGTCTTATATAGTTTTCGATGTTTCATATTTCTATGTAATAGGTCCTGAATATATTGTTGCAGGTTAAAATTGTTTTCAATATTCTGTAATTTTGTAATAGCAATAGCATGTGCTTCCAATGACTATGGTGTTTGGAATAAATCCAAAATTATGATGTATAAACTCTATATCGTGTTTTAAATTTGTAAAAAAAAAATTGAAACATTTGTAAGTAATCTGTTACAAGTACAAATAAATTCTGCAGGATCATATATGAATAAAATTGATAGTTTCATTGTCTTATAATTCTGAAAATAAAATGTGGAAGTCTATGTTATCACTGCCTTTGGTCGTAAAACTCAAAACATTTTTCCTTATAATTTCGCTATAGGAACAGATTTATATTTGGCGGTTTTTGTTGATGTATACGTGGAACATACGTAGATACATTTTTTTGTATATAAAATACCACTTGTATTTCTTTGTTCTTTAATGTTACCGTAAGAAACGTTACTAATATTATTGTCATATAGATAATCAGGCTCGATACATGGAGTGAGGGATACTCCGAGAACGCCGAATAGGTATGACATCTAGGGACGTTCGATACCAAAAAATATTCAATATTTGTACTCGAAAGTAGTATCGAAATGAGCATTTGATACCAGTAACATATCGAAAGAAAGGTATCGATGCCATGACACTTATATCAGTATGTAAAATTCAAATTACCTGCTCTTATTTGTGGTAACTTCTAAAGGTCATACTACAATGTTTAAGCACGCATTTTCGTCACTACAATCTAGCAAAAAGTGCGTTGGATATTAATAAAAATAATTACCGGAAATTTAAATTTAGTTTTGGATAGATAGATAAATATATTTCTTCGATTATGCCATAAATTTATATTATTTTTGGTATTAATATAATATTTAAAAAAAAAGGCTTGGTTTTAAACTTGTTTAAGTAAGTCGGTTGCATACAATATTAAAACAAGTGCCGGCAAATGTTAAAATGAAAAAAAAAAAAATTAAAAGAAAAATAAATTTTATTTAAAATCCAAAATACACTTCATTTAAAATATATTTATACAAGGAAAACCTAAAACACCCAGCCACATTCTAAATCATTTATCAATAAATTTTCGATATCACATGTACTCGTATCGAAAGATGAGTATCGAATACAAAAATACTTGGTATCTAAACAACAGAAAAACCAGTTAGTGTAAATATTTTCTTTATTTCTTGTTAATTTTATATCTAAAAAACTTATGCTGTTGTTTTGATCTTCATGATCGGTTGTAAATTGTATTCTAGGATGGAATGAATTAATTTCTTATAAAATTCTTTTTTCTTTTTCCGGTATTAATAATATGTAACATATGTAGATAATATCTTTTATACAGTGAGGTCGTAAATGGCCCCCCCCCCTTGATAACATGAATAGTATGGGATAGAGCAATGAAACAAAAACCAAGTGAAATTAGAGATAATTTGTGATTTTTTGCCTATAGAGATACGCACATGACTTCTGATGTAAAATAGAGGGCGTAGCTATCTTTAAAATTTTAAATGGGAAGTAATTTCATTTAGAAGCTCATTTGGAAGATATTTCTATTACTTTTATGGTAATGCAAACAGTTTTACGATTTTTGAAATTTTTACCAACTTATCCAAGATTAATAATTGGAGTACATACGTTACTTTTTCGATAGCCCTCGTATAAATATTGTGGTTTATGTGACTTAGGAAGCGATTGCTGTAAAATATGACATATTTTACAATATGACGTTTTGCAAAATTTAGCAAAAGTGACTTATCTGTCAGTGTATGTGTCATGTGTGTGGGTGTCTATGTTACAGATTACTGTAATTACAGGTTTCTGTACACTATATCCAAAAACCGAATACGAGGGCTATCGAAAAAGTAACGTATGTACTCCAATTATTAATCTTGGATAAGTTGGTAAAAATTTCGAAAATCGTAAAACTGTTTGCATTGCCATAAAAGTAATAGAAATATCTTCCAAATGAGCTTCTAAATGAAATTACTTCCCATTTAAAATTTTAAAGATAGCTACGCCCTCTATTTCACATCAGAAGCCATTTGCGTATCTCTATAGGCAAAAAATCACAAATTATCTCTAATTTCACTTGGTTTTTGTTTCATTGCTCTATCTCATATCATTCAAAAGTTATCAGGGAGGGGGGGGGGACCATTTACGACCTCACTGTATATTGGAATATGTATATTTTTAGTTTACCTATTACTTCATTTTCTAATTTTTCCATTACTAGGTTTGTTATTAATTGGCGAACCCATTGCTGTTCCGAACGTTTGCTTGTAAAAGTCATTTTGGAAATGAAATATGATGTGTCCAGACAAAAACATACAACACAGCATAATGGCCAAGTTCAACAAAACGTCTTTGAAAACGAGTATGCATACTGATATTTTACTAGTAAAATACTATGCTAGTTGTTTGGCAAATGTCTCGTAACAGATACCTATGTAAAGATACTGATACTGATTTAGATAGATGCGCACTGGGGTACCTGGTTGCCATAAAACGGTGTACTCGGTGCGTACTAACACATACCATATCAATTTTAACTACGCCTATCAAGATTGGGCAGATTAACAAGTAAACAAGCACACAGATACAAAATGTTTGGTATGACTTAGAAATTGGTAATAACTGAATAAACTAAAAAAATAATGCACAAATAAGGTATTACATAATATCACGTCTTCATCAAACCCAGTTTGAAAACATAAGCCTTTGTTGAAAGTTAATAATTTTGAACTTTGTTATTTGTATAACTAAAGAATCACTTATCTAAATCAATTTACGTATACTAATTTCGAATTTGTGGGAATAACTCTAATACTATGTAACAAATGCATGTACAGGTAATTTATCATATACCATTGTTACTTCATAGGCTAGCAATAAAGTAAAACTATGTGTGGTAATCTAATTCGGCAGTAGGTGTGTATATAATCCCACAGAAGCCATTTATAAATATCAGATAAAGGTGACTTCGCGGGATAGTAGTTTGTTTGCAAAAATATTAAGCTTAAAATGTAATTTAGTTATCTAGTTATCTTTTTCAGAGTATATTATATTTAATATTTCTTCTACATATAGGTAACCACAAATTTGCTTTGCTAATATTTTATGTTTATGATTGCAGCTGCATACATCAGGATAAAATTTAATGCTCATCCATTCAGCATTTACAATTACTTTAATTACAATTAATTTAATTCATTTCTCATATATACTTATGTAAATTCAACCAATTGATCACTTTTATATACATTGCCACAACTGTCTGACTTTTGTCGACGTTCATAATAATTTACCACTATTTGTGTAATTCCTGCAAATCCTTAAATTGAACAATTGACCTTAAAGTATAAATGAAATATATAGCTTTATGTTAAGAGGATGTGGCAATTTATTGCAACTGCGAATGTAGGAGAAAAATGTGACGCGTGACTCACAAATGAGAATTTATTTCGATCCTTATCGAGGGAGGAGATAACGGAATTGATGGAGGAAGGTGGACAATTTACTTGTCACTTCTAATTGTTGAACGTATGAAACGATGCAGAATTGTTAGTTATATTTAGAGCGAGGATTTTACGAAATCCGCCATGAAAACGCATGCTTCCTGATGTAGTTTCATTCGACAAGGGCTGTATTTATGTATATATTAATCTGGGATTAATGTTTATTACTTGTTATTAATGAGACAGACATTTTAATTAATTGAATTCGTTAGTTAATTTTCTTTGACGCTGATATAAAGAAAATGTAGTTTTTGATTAACAACATTGTTAATAAATAAAATAATTAGATTTTCCTTCGGTATAAGTCTATATAAAATTTCATAATTTAATTTGCTTGAAGTACTACAGCTAATAATCCTTTTTTTATCAGTCAATCCTGAAGTGGCACTTTCATCAGATGCTTTTGAACAAGCCTTACAACATACTCATTTCATATTAGCAGAGCTTGTTAAAGGTACAATAAACAACAATCACGTGCGTTAGATAAGATCTGCAACGTACAATAAAAACATCTTTATATTTATAGGGCATATGAAAGTGGATATTATATATTACCTATTTGATTTATTCAACTTAAGTGGATTTAAAAATGTGACTACTTATTGTTGATTGTCAAACGAATATACATTTGTGTTGGGGTGAACGTAGTTTTATTCGCCTGTGTAGCTATGAGTATTGTAGTCCGAAATCAGAGAAAGAATGAAACGAATGTCAAAGGTTGTTTTTACGACGTGAACGGATACATTTCGTGAAAGGCAGGAGGAAGCACGATATTGCTTGCTCCTGCCTCCACGGCATGTTTTTTATAATAGGTCACAATTTAATTTTTAAACAAATACATTATGTATTGATAATCTGTTCTTTCTTAGTATCTAGTGGGCTAGGTAATAGCATCAATAGAACGAATGCTATACTTATAACTTTGGTTTTTTGTTACTGCGTGTTTTGTTTAGTTACACTGAAGAAAAAAATCTTAAATTATTTTACATAAAGAAAGTTTATCTGAATTAAATAAAATAACTTAAGATTGATGTTGTTAGCTTGTTGTAAGCCTTATTTTTCACAAGGAACAAAACAGGGGCCGATAATTTTTCACCTTACAATTTTTCTTTATTGGTGATAAACTTGAACCAAAACTCCCTTCAAGTTTCCATAAGACTCCTCTCGAAAACACAGTCTTAATATAAAGATTACTCATACAAAAAATTCGTTCTGGATTACTATATTTTCACTAGACAAGCTAACGAAATTTTCTCTAGCACTTTCATCTTACAGAAATTTTACCTATAATTTTCATTCATTTATTTCTCTAGGTTTCCATCTCTTGAATGATGGTAAATTAGAGTATCTATCATGGGCTGCTTTCAACGGTAGCTAATTTATCGAAATTTGTATATTTACAAATCAATTTTTGCAAATAAATAAAGTAGAGGAGCGGTTTTCATTCATAATATACATCGCAGGCGGGAAGGAGGTCACATTATGCCGATCAAACATTATAGGTGTAAATCGCTTGGTTTGTAGTACGAATAATATAGATATACATCACATTACGTGTGTCTCATATACTCTGTACTGTCTACTCGACTTGAGCGATCTATAGGTGCGAATATAAACATGTATGTAATTACAATCTCTCTTTTTAAAAAAAAAAAAAGTGTGGCACTTAGGTTTAATATGATATACATACAAATACTTATTATATATGTAAACGTACATCAACGGAGTGATTTATATGTTAGAATTAAATAGATATGCATACATATACAAGGATGTATTAACTCATCTATGACGTATTTATCTAAAAATTGGTATTATCAGTCGTGATAACGTTTTTTTTTATTTTTTTAGTAATTAACATTTAATTATTTATAGTTGCGATAAGTTGTAGCCCTGTTGCTATAAATAAATTGCTTAATGTAATCGATCTAACACATTAACAAATAAAAAAAATGCGTTGTAATAGTGGCAGGTTTTCACAAAGAAAAAATATCTAGCGTCTTTCTAAGAACGTTTATATTTCACAACATGTTGCTCCCACTCTGAATATTAAAAATATATTGGTACACATTTGATATTATGATCATGTTTTACTATCTTACGATACTAGATGGAGAAATTAAAAGAAAAACAATGCCAAAAAATTTTACAAACAAATTTTGACTAATGAAGTAAAGTTCCTCGCACCTAATAAATTTAGAGTTTATTACCTATATTTCTAGATATGTGTAGTATATAGAAATTAGAAATAAGTTTATGAATATGGAATTTTCAAACGTCATGTAACCAATTAGCACCAGCAATTTTCTTAAATAATTATATAAGTATGGTAAATAAGCAATACAATACAGCTAAAACTTACAGTTGTGGTTAGAAATAAAATTTGATTATCGAATGAATATTTTAAAGGAACCAAAAAGCATTGTTTTCAATTGTGTAGTTTTTTTTTTAATTTTTGGAACTAATTGACTGATTTCCACACTTTTATATTAATTTATTTAATTGATAACATGCAAAGGCACCCAAGTGTATTTCTCCGATTTTGATGAAATTTGGTCGGCATGCAGAGCACCGAAAAATATTTGATAGCTATTTTTTTAACGCCCGCTTTTGGTTTTACGGGTTGTAGCGTGGGCTTAAAGTTGTCCCAAAAATGCATTTTTTGCAATATCTCAGAAACGAGAAGAGATGTCGAGATCGGCTAAAGAATAGATTGTTCCTTGTTAGCAGCTGTACATGTTAGCCTTGTTAGGAGTTTAAAAGATATCATCTTTTCTCACCCCTGTTCTTGTATATTATGAATTTAATTTTCCTCTTTTTAATCTTTAAGCTACAGGAAAAGAAAAATAAAAGTTACGGGTTTTTGAATTTTTTTCTAAATTTCCATTTTGGGAAGTTATCGTCATTTTTATATACTCCTACAGAGGACTGTTTCCTTCTGTCGCCAGGAAAGTTCGTGTGCAAATATAAATTTCTTTTTGACGTCTTGGTAAACTAATGTATTTATGGTTACCAATGTAAGCAAGTGATTAGTAATAACAAGTGAAACTTTAAAAAAATTAAATTACGTTTGTGTACTTATCACTGCTTCTATATAAGAGTGTGGTCAGCTTGCTAAAGTATATTGTAGTATCTTAAAGCGTCTAGTTATATTTGTTACAATTACAATTGGTTGTCAAACACATATTGTTAAAAATAATTATGACGTGTCCAGAATGGCTTTTTTGTGTTAAATACATTAAACGTTTTTAAAATTTTAACAAGTTTAATAAATTATCCAATACCATGGTACACCTGAATTTGCACAAAATTATGCTGAAGAAGTAGTTAGACAAACAGTGTTTGACATCATGGTGAGTGGCTGTAACGATCCCACTCACTACACTGACAAACCAGTACCCTTGATTTCGATTCATTTCTTTACTATTAATATTGTCAAAGCGTTAAAAACTGCTAACAAGGAACGAACTGATCTTTAACTTAGTTTAAAACTAAAAACGGGATGCTAAAAAAAAGTAGGCGTCAAATATTTTTCAGTGTTCTATATGCGTTCCTACCAAATTTAATCAAAATCGAAGAGATACAGTTGAGTGCCTTTCCTTGTAAGAAGAACCCGAATTTGTAATAATTATTCTATATAAAGGTTATTTTGCACTGAAATTGTTCGCAGAGGCAGCCCCGATAGTTTGTTACTTGTCTTTACGTTTAAACAGTAAAATAATCATGGTTGCCTATATATTATTCTTAACATGACTGACAAGGTCTGATAGAAATAACTATCTGACCTATATTAGTTGGCACCACCAATCGTGGACTAGTTAATAACTTCAATTGTAGTTTTTTTTTCTATATAGATCGTTTCAAACAGGTTTCAGTTTTTTTTTTTAATAAAGAGATATTTATAGTTGAGATACAAGACTAAGACTTGTTGGAAAATGTGTATAAGAACTTGAAGTTGTTTTTGATTATTAAAATATTTCTATTTTATTTTAAAGCCGAAAAGCATCTCTACATTATTTTCTTGATTTCTATTCAAAAACTGGATACTAGGATAAGAAAATCCAGTTTCAAAACCATAAAAATGCATGGGCAAAATATAGATTGGAGAACGGAGGTTAAATATATATAGACCTTACCTAGACAATAAACTTCCATGGAACAAACATGAACTTCAAGTAACAAACAAGGCCAAAGAAGCCCTGATGGTGTGCAGAAACTTTGCAGGGAAAAATTGAGGATGCAACCCAAAAATACGGCTTTGGATGTATACAGCGACAGTGAAGACCGATCATCACCTATGCATCAGTAGCTTGGAATAGAAAAACTGATCTGGCCACCGCGAGAATTAACCTGTCGAAAGTGCAAAGATTAGCATGCGTATGCATAACTGGGGCTATGAGAACTTGCCCAACAGCAGCTATCGAGGTAGTATTGGATCTTACCCCTTTCCATATTGTGGTAGAGGGCGTGGCAAATATAACCACACTCAGAATGGTCAAGGAAGGAGTGATTAGGCATAAGCCTCAATCTCCTGACGGTGATCAAACTTGGGACATACCCCGGGGTGACATGTCAAAAAAATTCAGCTTTGTGAAGGAATTCATCACAAAGCTTAGTAACAAGAGCGAGTGGAGTCATAACACCATCTTAAAATTGAATAGAAATGGTATACTGATGGCTTCAAAACGGCAGAGGAAACTGGAATAGAAATATATGGGCCTAGAAAGTACCCGATGTATTTCGAAAACTTGGGAAAATACTCAAGTATCTTCCAGGTGGAAAAAAACCCTATTGAAAAGATGCGTCCAGTTCAATATTGATAGAAATTATCGAAAGCAGGAGATTATCATCATGTGTGATACTCAAGCAGCCATCAAGGCACTGAGCTCATACGAAATCAGTTCCACGATGGTTTGGGAATACCTAGGGAAATTAAATGAGCTAGGCAAAAGTAATAAAGTAACCCTTTTGTGGGTTCCGGGTCACACAGGAGTAGAAAGAAACGAAATAACGAACAATCTCGCAAAAAAGAGGCCGGAATACCTTTTGTAAGACCTGAACCCTTTTGCGGAGTAAGCAGCAGTACAATACTGAAGAAACTGAGAAGAGAAATGGAGCAGAGAAAATCTAATTACTGCGAAAATCTCCCGGAAATAAGACAATGTGATAGGTTCTGGGAACCTATAACCAGAAGAGGTTACAGAATACGTCAACCTGATTAAGAACAATGTTCGCATATTAACAGGAAGCCTGGGAGCATGTGAAATCGAAGAGGGAGACTTACCTAACCTGGGGCCTTCTGATATCCCACACTTTCTGAATGGAATCGGATTGGAAGGCCAGCTATAAAAGAGCAAGAATAGGGAACACAATAGATCTTTTAGGTCGCAGTGTAATACCACCCTCACCATATACATATATACATACATACATTCAAAAACTGGAAACCGGAATTTTCGTTTACTTTAGTCAATTTTTATTATTAATCAAATTGTTATATGAAAACATACAAGTATCACTTTTCTAAAGAAATGCTTCATGCTTCACTTTCATTAATTACGTTGTACGCACCTTAAGCAAGAGTGGTTCTTCATAATCATATTTACGGTACCTATTTAAGGCGGACCTCAAATTACTAATTGTTGACGTCATAAATACGGTTTTTGTTTCTGTGACCTTTAGACGTCACTTATTGAATGCCAATTTCACGTTTCAAATGATCAGCATATGTAGGTCTTATACACGTTTTTGGCTTTATTAAAACTTTCATATCGTTACAATTTTTTTATTAAATAAAAAAAAAAATCAGAGAAATTATAGTTTGTTCTGTTTCGAATGCTTTGGGTGACCCAAAGACTACATAATCTTTAAGGCATAGCAAGGTATAACCCACAAGTCGTGCTACAATCACACAGTTAAAATCAATTCGCTGCCAATAGCATCAGTTTCATTTGCGAACACTAAGGCAATGGAGATTACACAAAATATATGAATAAAAAAAAGTTTCATATCTAATCTTGCCAGCAAGTGTTAATGTTGTGTGTACGCCCAAAAATAATGCCTTCTGACTGTGACAAATTGTCATTTCCTGCCATCAGATGTTTTTTTGCAACGCCATGTCTGTCGTAAATGTTATCTAAATATGACAAATATTTTCGTCTGTGGGACTAGAAAAAGTATCTAATCAAGTATAAAATTCAAAAATTATCTAAAACATTCCCACTTTTTACAAATTTTATCTTGTCGGAACAGGCCATCTCTTATTATTATGAATTTTACATTTTATTATACTCCAGTGATTATAGGCATGCCTGAAATTCTTTTGACGTTATTTTTGGAAATGATTTTCGATTGAACTAGAGAATCAATACTATCGAGTTTCTCCGTTCTCTCCATGTAACTATCGATAGTAAGAACCGGCAGTGCTTAACCCCAAAACTAATGGTGAGATTCTACATCTTGTAGACACTACACTACACTTGTAAGGTTATCTGTAGGTCTGTAAACTTGTTTGCAAACATTGCAATAACTTTACAGGTGATATAGATATGCACAGAAACTCGTCAGAAATGTAGTATTTTGCGCAATATAATGCTATAATCAACCTGTATTTCGTTTACATTATCTCTAATAATCAGAAATTGTCGGAAAGACAAGTAGTTATTGTGTAAACCTCCGAGACAAATAAGTTGTTTTTATCCATATTTTCTTGTATAAGCATTTTTTCATTCTTTTTTTTTTGTTATGTGGATCCGTGTATATTTTTTTTAATAGAAAAAATTGATGCTTGTGATAAGCGGTATGTATCCAGTTGATTTATCTGTTTTGGCATATATTTACAATAGATTTTCTAACGAATTCAACAAGCGTTTAAATTTGGTTTATATCGAGTAGAATAAACGTTAAAATATCTTATGAAATATAGTTTATCATAATATCAATATTAATATGTTAAAATAGCTTTTTCAACGTTTGACTCTCCGAATATTTTGTCTTCTATTATCTATGGCAAGTATAAACTAAGATTTAATGTTTATTTAACTATTTTGTGCATCAAATAGTGTTTTCAATGTTAATGATGCGGATATTTTATTTACTTTTTACCATGCGATATAAAATTACTTGGTATCTCTAAAACGGACAATAATAATGTTGTTTAGTACCTACAAAAAAGTTTAATTTCCTATTAACAAAAGCATGGATTTTGAAAACTTCTATTTTAAAGTTATATGATAGTGAAACTTTTTCGTATTTCTTAATGCCCTAACAGAATTATTACATATGATGGTTGTATCAACTGCACAAACTCATTCAAAGTGTGATATTATTGTACAATTATTAAAAAAAAACTGTGAAATATTTAAGTATCTATACACGGAAAAACCAATTTTTTCAGGACAACAAAATAATTTCAACCAAATTTTATCATGGAAACTTAGTTAACCCAACATAATATTTCGTTATTTCAAATAAATAAAAAATTAAATGAATAAATAATTTGGTTGAATTAACCAAATATTTGTTTGCTCATATTTAAGTCAATATTTAGTTAGTTTAAACAAAATTTGGTATTAAAAAATAAATCGGTATTTCAGTGTATAAGTTCAAGCGACAGAATATATATTTTGTTGCTAGAAATTTTAAACAATCCATTTCGCTTTAACATAGTAATTAAGTTAGTGTATTCGAGAACGTATCTACTACTTATCCGAACTCTTACCCCTGAACACTTTTTTCCCAAGAGGAAGTAGATGACGTCACAAAAACAATTGAAGGCGTTCTTGCACAGCGGTAAATTATCCACTTATTTGATAATGGTCGGGTCCGTCTGATTCTTAATGCATGTATCACACTGATAAGTTCCTGTCGAATCTAAGCTATTGTCTGTCACAAGCGACTATTGCTATCCAAGTTCATAACGATTATTAAAATTGCCGCTACGGAAACGGACTGCACTTGAACGAAAAGAGCGCAAAAAAAAGACAAGCGTTTAATTTAGTGATGAATGAAGATCATATCTAAATGGTAAACGTCGCTGTCAGTAATATTATAGTGCCCCGTACGTATCAAACACATATTTGAATTTTGCCGAATAGCTAACTGAGGCGAAACTTAGTTTCATTACATAATTACGCACCTAAATTATCGGCAGTCGGATTTGTTTTCGTCTCGCACTTATCAATTTCGTTTTAATTGCAAAAAATCACGTGCTTAGAGCGAATATTAAAATACCGGCAATGTAATGGATTTAAAACAAGATCATCGCGAGATAGTACGCGGGCTTATCACCAGCGTTTCGCGCCGCTACTGAATAGCCGGTTTGAAACAGTTGATACAGGCCTGATCGCGATCGCAGTGTGCGCGTATGAGCCCGGAGCGTCAGTGTTTTCGCCCTCTACCGAGTTGCGTATCAACTATACATTTATATGTATGCACTGAGCACTGACATATTCATACATGATCCACAACACCGACGTTGGACGCGACCGAAGTAACTATCGTACATATGTTTGTCGGTACAGGTCGATTGGAGAGCACGCAATCTGAACGTTCAGGTTCCGTACATCTAATGAGGAATATATTGTATTATTGCAGGAGTTAAATGAGATAAATTGGAAAATGGGCGTATAAGGGCAATTTACCGGACAATTTGAAACATCAATTTTTATGATACCCGGTACCACGATTGATTAATGCCATCACGATGACTATAATTCATTATTAAGATGTTTTCGTTACGCTGACTTGATTATAATTTGATTAAGATTTAAATAATTGCCGTAAAAACGATACACGCCTAACCTACACAGGTTAAAACAATTACCTTAGCCTAAAAAGAGTCAGGAAGAAACAAAACTGCCACTCGAAACTAATCTGGAGCTGTCAACATACCCTAAACACATTGAGGATGGCTAATAATCTAGCCCTAATCTGAGTACCTGGGCACTCACTACTCAGGAGCAATTTCAGGGACCAGAACCTGGCATAGCACCTACGCTACGGTAGCTAACCACCAAATCAGGAAGTGCTCCAATAGTGTAACAATCGATGCAGGAATGGCACTAAGAAAGCCAGCGGAAGCTTCACTGAAAGTGAAGAAGAAAGAGCTCTCTTGCTTCTAGAGACGCACTTCCCTGAAAGCAAAGTGGGTACGTTGGAAAATCTTTCCGAACAATATAGAAGACCAACTACTACAATTGCCAGACACATATGTAGCAGCGAACGGTTAAAATGGGCTGTAAGTACCTTTCGGCCTTTTAAAACACCGGGAGTAGGCGGCATTCTTCCAGTCTTACTTCAGAAAGGGCAGAACGAAATCCTACCTCACATGATCCGGATAAGTCGAAGTAGTTTGGAGCTGCGTTATATTTCAGAAGCTTGGCGAAGGGTCAAAGTCACCTTGATACCAAGAGCAGGGAAAAAGGACACTATGCACCCTAAATCTCACAGACCTATCACCCTTACAGCATCCTTTTTGAAAACGGTGGAAAAAGCTGTAGATAATTATATCAACAGATATCTTGGAGCGGGTGCCTCTGCACCCCTGTCAGCACGCCTATCAAACGGGCAAATCCACTGAGACTGCATTAGTGAAGCTGACGGAACGAATCTAGGATGCACTGACGAATAAAGAAACCGTAGTGTGCGCCTTTCTAGACATAGAGGGCGCTTTTGACAACACTCCACACGAGTCTGTCAAAAAAGCATTAATTAACAGGGGGGTAGATGGCGTGACTTCCAGATGGATGTCGCTGCTGGTGTTTACCAGGTCGGTGGAGGCGGAGGTGGGACATAAGACCATCTCGGTTAGTAGGATCAGAGGATGCCCACAGGGAGAAGTTACATCCCCACTTATGTGGAGCCTAATAGTAAACGAACTCTTATGCGTCAAGGATATGCTGATGATATTGTCATATACGCAAGAGGCAAATTGGAGAATGCCCTCTGTGACATAGACAAAGAGGATTGAACGTTACGAAAAGAGAGAAATCAATCGGTGGGACTCAATGTTAATCCCACTAAGACTACCTTAGTAGCATTCACTAGGTAAAGAAATACAATCTCAAAACCATAAAAATTGATGGGCAAGATATAGATTGGAGAACAGAGGTTAAATACCTAGGCCTTACCCTAGATAATAAACTTCTATGGAACAAACATGAATTTGAAGTAACCAACAAGGCCAAAAAAACCCTGATGGTGTGTAGAAACTTTGCAGAGAAAAATTGGGCATGCAACCTATAAATACTGCTTTGGATGTATACAGCGATAGTGAGATCGATCATCACTTATGTACCAGTAGCTTGGAGCGCAAGAACTAATCTAGCCACCGCGAGAATTAATCCCTCGAAAATGCAAAGATTAGCATAACTGGGGCTATGGGAACTTGCCCAGCAGCAGCTATCCAGGTAGTATTAGATCGTACCCCTCTCTATATTATAGTGGAGGACGTGGCAAAACGAACCACACTCAGAATGGCCAAAGGAGGAACGATTAGGCATAGGCCTCAATCTCCTGGCGGCGATCAAACCTGGGACATGTCCCAAGGTGGCATGTCAAAAAAAAATTAACTTTGTGAAGGAATTCACCACAAAGTTGGGAGAATCTCCAGGGAATGAGGCAAAGTAAAATTCTTCTAGGAACCTATAACCAGAAGAGGTTTACAGAATGCACCAACCTGAGTAAGAACAATGTTCGCATATTAACAGGAATACTTTTAGGCCATTGTAAACTGAAAGGACATCTGAGTAAGCTAGGATTCGCAAAGCAATCTGAATGTAGATTTTATGGGGAACAGAATGAAACGTCCATCCATCTCCTCTCAAATTGCGTAGCACTGTGCAACTCAAGGGCGCTGCACCTGGGAGCATGTGAAATCGAAGAGGAAGACTTACCAATAACCTGGAGCCTTCTGATATTTTACACTTTCTGAAAGGAATTGGATTAGAAGGCCAGCTCTAAAACAGTAAGAATAGGGGGCACAATAGATTTTTTAGGTCGCAGTGTAACGTCAATATACATAGATACATCTTTATTTCGTCACTTCAAAGTTTTAACCGCACAAGACCATTTAAGTTCCTCCTTTTCCTGAATGTTTGTAGTCGTTTCGAAGGGATCATTCCAACGCCTTAACGCTTTTATTATTCTTTAAACTATTGTGCTATTATGTTTTGTCTACTTAAATGAAAAATACATATAAATGATAGCTAAAAAAAATCTATGCATTCAATCAATTCAAATCTATGACTTTTAATAAATAGAATGAGTGACGTTTCTTAGCTATCGCACTATTTGCAAGTATTTATATATGTATCCAGATAGTTTTTCTGCCAAAGATTGAAATTCCCTCAACGTCCTAATTGCTTACCAAACATTTGGTAAACAAAGCATTCAGTATCTGATTGTTGTAATATTGATATACTGTGGAATTTAATACAACTCTCAATATTCGAAGTTACTTTAGTATATTCTAGGAAAAATTTCTTAATATCTAATGAAGAGGTCACTGAATGATTAGCAGGTTATTTCTAATTCGACGTTAGACATGATAATTTAACTGTTGTATGTCAATTATCGATCTTTATAAACGCAGAGTTCGAATAAAAGGGTTTAATCAAAAAGAAATATAAGCCGCAATATGTTTTTCTATTATATAATTTCGTGTGACTTAATATAGCTGCACCCATCTAACTCTTCAAATAATGCAGCTCTACGCGTTGGTCAGATTATTAGATATTAAAAATAAATTTTAACAATTTGCTTGACTTACAGATAGCTTTTTTGTAAAAAATTGTATATTGGGGTGTGCTACGGTGCACACATTCCTGAAAAACATATGCATGTAGAAATTGTTGCGTTAATACTACCAATTATTAATCGTTAGTACTAATTTAGCAATACCAATCTCATATGCTTATGATTAGCGTCTCTGTTGTTACGAAATTAAATAAATTAGCAAATAGAACGGGTAGCACCTATCTCGCTCTTTATTATACGCGCTCTACTAACTTACATTTTTCCACTGGAATAGATACCACTAATAAGTACTGTTTGCGGTTTTAATTTATTAGAACTTTATTCGTATGCGTAGCAGCATAATATAAAAAGTCAATATTATTATTTACAGAACTAATTACGTATATGGGCAAATGTCTGCAAACAAAGATGCAAAAATTAGAGGTTCAATGAATATTTCAGATTCTCAGAAGTAAAGAGGAATTGCATACCTTTTTTTTATACCCCAATGGGATCCAAAATCTACAAGTAAATGTACTTTTATGAATGCTTTCTTTTATATATTTTATAATTGTGACATAATTAAAATGTCTGTGTAAGTATATGTTTACCTAAAGGATAAAACAAAATTATTTTCACAAAAATTGAAAAGAAAGTACAATACTCCATTTTACAGCATATAACAAAGGGAAAGGGCCCTGCATTACATAGGGCAATAGTTAATAATATCATGTTTGAAGTAAAGGAGAAAAAAAAATTGTGTCCTAATAAATTATGTTATCGTAAATCGTAACAGATGTTTTAAAACATCTAGGCACACTCTGCTTACTCATAATTTTATTTAATTGCAGCCTTTACTTGCCGAGTTGCAAATTAATGGAAAGTGTATTGTATTCAATTCAAAATAAAGTCATTAATTATCTATAAAATCCTGCATGAAGCATTATAAATATTTAGTGTGAATAGAGGCCGTTGCGTAAGGATCCTTTTTTAGCACTATCAAAAACATAGGGGACTATTTAAAATAATTAAAATACTTTAATTTTAGGTATTGTTATTATATTATTATAGGGTAATGTTCAATTATAGTGGATACCTGTATATAAGTATAGCGATTTCAATTTTACTGTTGTATTAGAATAAGTGTGTACGTATCGTATTTAAAATATGAATATCCAAAATAAAAATAAATACAAACTACTCCCTTTACCGAAAGCTTAAAGGTGACTATTTTTTATTTACTAACTACTTTAATTTAATAACAAAATCTTATTAAAAGATAGACGTCTAGTAGTATACAGTTGTTATTTTTTTATGTAGAATTTAAAAATGATTCATATACATACCTATTTAAAATAAGGCAGCAATATTTTACCTACTTCTAGAACACTCTGCGTAGCCAGAAAACATTTTAAGTCATACGGGATTGAATTCTCTAACTTTTTTGTGCAAAAGATTCTTTTCTAAATTGAGAAATTGAGCTGTAATCAAAGAACCAATCTTCAGTGGGGCACCTTAGGAGAGAAAATAAAGTACAATAGCTATAACGACACACTGAGAATGTGAGAAATGAAAGGTTATTTCAATATATTTTGTAATATTAAATGGTAGCAAGGTAAATAATTCAAAAGCAGGTCCGCTTTCTCACAAAATTCTTTAATGAAGGCTATCGGTTTCGTTCGATTATACGGACATCCTCAGGCAAGCTGAAGAATATCCATTAATGATAGTATAATATTAAAAATTAAAATTGAATGAATATTTTTTAACTAAGATTAAAATAACATTTTAAGTGTAAATTTAAAGTTAAAACGCATTGCTTGCTTTATTAATTAAAGTAGTCATTAAAGTACCAGCTATATTAGGGTTTTACACATTAATAATAAATCCTAAATATCAACACTTTTACATGCTAACAGATGCAACAACCTTTTTAACAAGGTACAAGAAACGACCAACTTGTTGGACGGTTTAAAAGATTTTATTTTATTTATTTTATTTTTTATTTAAGTAACAACAATTTTATTATTATTATATTATTAATTTATTAATTAATATTATTGTTTTTAAAATATTAATTAATAAATAATAACATATCAAATTGTTTCAATAGTAAACACATTCTACCCATTTCGTATTTTATTAATTAATATTTTATAGACGCAGAACTGTTGTAATTTTAAATTGTAGTAATTAATAGAAGAAACTATACAATAATTACTTCAGCTACAGAATGGCTGTGAGTAATGACAGATGGTAATATAGTTTATCAAAGATTTTTGCTACCCAATTTGCCGCTCTTATTTTGTAAATTAGATTAAAAACAGGATTTTATTATTAAGAAATTCTAATAAGAAAAAAATGACTATGTTAGTCATTCAATATGGCGCATATCTATATATCACACTCCACTGCAATTAATTAACAGCTACTGCATTGAGAATGATGCTATAGTCTGAATCGTATTTAATAACATTTATTGTTTTTAAATTTTAATTTAATATAAAATAAATGTTTAGTTCAAGTAGACATTATAAGGCAAATTTTTTAACGAGAAATCTAATGGCGGAAATCGCATTCTGATAAAACTCCCGCTTTTGGAAATAATGAAAAACATAAAATCCTTACGATAAAATTACGACAACTGGAGAGGTCTTAAAGATTCTGTAATTCACTGGAACAGTTTACAAATTACAGTTTCAATTAATCAGAAAAAAAAAGAAATAACAAAACCTTAGTCAGACATTCAACTTGAATGCATATACTTTACAGAAAACTGTCTACAATAATTATTACATACCCACTCTATTGTAGTAATGTCCAGGATGTTAATGTTAGCGCAGTACTTTGCATGTATGTATTTCGTGTTTTGTAAAATTTATATTTCCTGTATTAGGAGCACATTCGGTTTCATTATTTCAGTTAAGAATTTGAAATGCAAATAGAAACATATTCGCGACAGCTACATGGAATACTTGAACAACTGTATACGCAAATGGAATTCGTGCTCAGAAAGAAAATTTAACACACTTTTTTGACTTTAAAAAGCAATACACTTCAACTGTTTTATTGTTTGTCTTTATATGTATACTTAATATAATATCTTTTGTCATTTACAAAATTTTAACTTATTAGTTGACTAACAACATCACGTTGTTTTTTAAAGTATGTAAAAGGTTAAAATATCATTCACAATATTAACTTGAAAATTGCCATATCTTAACATTTGGAAACAAACAATGTTAACATTTTCCTATTTTTAATTTTAAAATGAACATATGTCAATACATTAGATGCAAAATACATATCGAAATACAACCTTGCAAATTACTACAAGACTATTATGACGCCTATAATATATTTTTTTTTACGACTGAAATCATTTTTTATAACAGCCTGCAAAGAGAAACATTAAACATGTTATAAATTTGTTTAAGTTAGTTGTTTTACACAACACCGGGAAAGGAAGTTATATTAAATATAGTAATTTAAAAAGTAATCATGAGGCGTTTTCGATTACTTTGAAAGAGCTACTCCGAAGCGCTTGAGTAGCATATCACTCGTGTTCGATTTAGAAAAAGCGCCTTGGGTGCATTCGCTACTAAAATTTGTCCCTTTACCCCTCTGTGCACCAGGTAAAACGTTGGTGCGTGTCGATCAGACATGCGCAGTGTGCGTGAGCGTTTTGTTTAATTTTTAGGCTAGAAAATTGAATGCGCGGTGGCGGTACTAATTATTTGATTTTGATGGTTATGTTGTGTTATTGATGTTCAACACAAATTCAGTCATGGATACGGGCAAAAACCTAAAATTAAAGTTATAAAATTTATCTGTCGGGCATAGGTGGCGCAGAGAAGCATTAACCGCCATATGTTCGATTTCTAATGTTTACAAATGTGAAGTGTTCCAGTGTTGCAC
Organism: Protaetia brevitarsis; assembly: GCA_004143645.1. Lineage (NCBI taxonomy): Eukaryota > Metazoa > Arthropoda > Insecta > Coleoptera > Scarabaeidae > Protaetia > Protaetia brevitarsis. Next base: position 6,575 of record RXPK01003088.1, on the reverse strand, counting down.
CGATTGGAGCACTACAGTGGGTATCACTTATTAATCGAAAACGCCTCAAGCTCCTTTCCCCGATTCTGGCTTTGCAAAAACGTCGTTTAATGTTTTCTGTCTGCCCCATATTGTAAAAAAAAAAAAAATGTATGGTTTTATCATTAGGGTTAAAAAAAAAAAGAAATAAACGTTCGGTAACGCATTAATTTGTCTTTTTTAGAATAGTTTTAAGTTAATAAGTGGTTACATTTAGTAGGTAAAAGTAACTTGATTCGATGAAAACTGATGGAAGAAAACGGTTATGTTCTGGAATGTACTTTCGCTACTTTCAGGACATGTTAAGGAAAATGATGGAGAAGACGGACTTCAGGTTTTTTTGGCTTCATTCAACCAATTAAGTCAGTATTATTGTTGCCTGGTCTATCTAGTAGTACTAGAAAACGAAACGTTGTGACTTAAAAAGAGGCCCTCGAACGATATACTGCAATATACTGAATGATGAATGCTCATTCATATTAAATCATTCGATTATGCCAACCACTACAGTAATTACTATTTACTACCTCACCCTCGCCCTTTCCTTCGCTCATAAACATGCTGTATACCGCCTGTAATCCCTGTAGCATTCCATTCTTATTTAATTTAAACATATACATAGTGGAAATGTATTCATATTTTTTGTTGTTAACTTTTTCTAGGTCTCTTTTTAATGGACTTTGCACTGCTGTTCTTCATGAATATTTTGATTATTATTTTTCATTTACAACAGGTTTTTAGAAAATCAGAAAATGCATCATTCAACAAAATATGAGTAGTTTGAATTCCCCCAGAACAGGAATGCTAAAGTTTTGATATTACTTAGCGAACTTTTTATTCTTTTTAATTTTTATGGAATTGAAATATAAATGAGGAATAGTCAACTTGTGCTTTCGATAAAGATGAAGGTTGGTATGTCTGAATTTTAGTCTTAAATATTTCAGAAAGGCATGCAACCCCACTATCAACTATCAAATAGATTTAAAAAATGTCTGTAGTGGTTAGCAAATAGCAACGCACACTTTTTTCTCTTGCCTATCTTGTATAACAGTTTGCAAACAGATTTATGCGAGAATGTAAATCTATAATGCCATGCGTTAAACCTTGATGTGGAGAATGTTTAGGTGACAGTTAAAAGAGCGGTTTTCGTGGATATTAATTCTTGAGTACAATATATCGATTGCGTCGGGTACCGAGAAAATGGAAAATCTCTCACAACAAAAGGATGAAATCGAAGCGTTAAGTTCTATATATGGCAGTGACTGGAAGGAAGAAAGTGATTCCGGCTGTTATTTTAGTATCGAGGTAGATAACGTTAAACTTTTCATAACCTTAACATCTGATTATCCATCACAATCACCTCCTTCGTATCAGCTGTTGGCGCCATCTCTAAGTCGTAGTATTAAGCAGAAAATAAGCAATTCCTTTGAAGACATTTATTTGTAAGTAAATACCTTGTAATCGATTATTATTTTGCATTGCATTGCTTTTTGCAAAGAGAAAATATTGGAGGTCCTGTAATTTTCCAATGGATCGAGTGCTTGCGTGAAATTGTAAATGAGAACAAAGAACAAGAAGTTGCTGTAAGTAATTCCGAAGATAATCTTGAATCTCCTGAAGAATCTGAAGCAGCTATGGATAATAAAACGTTTAATATCATAACTGGACCACCTATTCAAGACAGAAAAAGTACTTTTCAAGGACATTTCTGTGAAGTAAAATCACAGAATGATGTACGGTACGTATTTACTTAACCATCTATGTTGAAAGTTGGGATGTGTCATTTGAATGTATGTAGTGGTCTCCTCAATTGATGGTCAGTAGTTAAGCATTAATGAATTAAAATATTTTTCATTGGAGCATTATTTGAAGAAAATCATCTATTTGTAACTGGTAGCTTGAAAAAAGCACATTAATGTGTAGTAAGTAATGCACAATTTATAGTGTTGTTTGCTTAGTTCTAGCAACCGAACAGGTTTTTGGTTCAGCAGGTATCCCTCTGTTAGTGTCTCAGTCATTTGAATGCACCCATTTAATAGATGATTATTTAAAGTCAAATTATCTATGCTGTTCACAAAATTGTTTTAAAATAGATACTACTGGAGAATAAATATCTTTATCTGTAATATTATTGAAATAGTTTTTTGCCAATGTTGCTATCACTTTATACTATATATAAGTATAAATGCTTTAGATGTTTATTTACTTAATTAATTAAAATGGATTCCAGATCAGTAATGAATATATTACTCCAAAATAAAAAAATTGCCCAAGCCACACATAATATTTCTGCTTACCGGATTAAAACTGAAACGGGAAGTATCTTACAGGTAAATAAGCTTCAAACTTTTTGTAGTTAGTGTCTAAAATTCATATTTAGGACTGTGATGATGATGGTGAAAATCATGCTGGTGGACGATTACTGCATTTACTTCAAATACTAAATGTGACCGATGTATTTGTGGTAGTTTCTAGATGGTAATATCATAACGTTATATTATTTATTGGCACTGGATATTTCATTAAATTGTAGGTATGGTGGCATTCAATTGGGGCCTGACAGATTTCGACATATAAACAATGCTGCAAGGCAAGTGTTAAGTGAGGCTGGTGTTATAAAATCAAGTAATTGATTATGAATGTTATTTATAGGTATGTCATATATATTTAGATTGTTCATAATTTAATATACATATTGACGTTAATTATATACTGTTTTTATATTATGTCGTTTGATTCTGGTGCATTATCAAACATTTTAAAATTGGGAGACAATGTTTGATACTTACTTGGAACCTGTGTCAAGGAACATCTGTGTCTGTTCTTGGTTACATGTTCCTTGCCTGTGTAATGATTTACAGCTCGGTACTCGTGTTTAAGTTTAAATTGAGCAATTGATAAAATAACAATTCGTGTTTTAAAAATATGGCTTAATCACTGTAATCAGTTGAAAACATATGTAATTATATTGTTTATGTTTTTATTATAATTTAATAAGTTTTTAGAATTTCATTCCAATTAATAATAAATATAATTAAATAAATAAGGTTATGTTATAGGTTTTTCTGGGTTGCTCATTTTAAATTAATATTTAATCAATATGAAAATTTAATCAGCAAAGAGATAATACAAGAAGCGTCAGTTGCTGTTGGCCGTTTGGTGTTTTGTCCCCAGAAAATCTTTAACAACTAATGTAACAACTAATGCCGAGACTGTCTTTTAGTTACATCAAATCATAAAAAAAAACGTGTGTAGGCGGGGAAGTGCAATCTCGACTCAAAATGGCTACTATTTATCATATGCTGCGTTGAGCGATCGTTAAATAGCAATACATCAACAAACAAAATGTTTAATTATTCTCGATTATTCCAACGATCAAGGTCAATGTCAGAATAATGACTAATTGCGCGTCTCTCAGCAAAATGCGGACCCGCTCAGAATAACAAAGTGGCCCTTCTTTATTTCCTTTAAATAAGATCGAAACTTAACATTGTGCGCATTAATGTTGATCATTAGTTCTAAATAATACAATCAATGATGGTTTTTTTTCTAAAATACTATTACCTACGTGTTTTTAAGTACTAATCAAAAGAACTAATAAAAATGGCAGCTATCATGGAGTCCAACTTATGTTGCGCTCGCACTAGATAATACATATTTCTGTCTATAGTTAAAGCACATTTTCGGTATTTTAAATCAGTTTAACGAATCTCTTCCGCAAGTAAAAATAGCGGTACCCGTCGCTGCGAGTAGAATAATACACATTTTATATACACAACTAGATGCTGCGCATCTAGGAGTAGAGGAAGGTGGTACTTGAGGAAGGTGGTTTTTTGAAGTCGGTCCATTCACTTGAAAAATCATCTTTTATAATGTGCAGTACGTGTTTAAGTAGTTTACTTTTGTTCTTACTTTTGGAACACCCTGTATAGTTGAAAATATTTTTTAGGTTATGCAGCATTGAATTCTGCACAAACTTTGGTAGAAAAGTTTTTGTTGTACGTATTATATACACGTGATTCTTGAAGACACCGAATATGAGATTATCTTTACTTAGGGCTAATTATATAAATATTCTGCGTTTAAATCAAATGATCCACTCTCATAATAATAACTACAATTCCAATTTGACGAATTTTTATATTTATTAGTTTTTATTTATCCTTCCGCGAAGATCATATTATAGCCAAACGAAATTCCATAATATTGACAACTCATTAATTTACGTTGCTCGACAAAAAGTTATATTTAGACGTTTGTTAGATAAAGCACAAAAAAGCGAGGAAAACACAGCTGATACATTTTTGTTTTAAATAACCTATATATATTTCAGTGCTTATTCCCTCTATCTATATTGTCTGCTTATTATATAGATTTTTTTTGTCATTGGCTGACTCGATGTAGGACAGGTATTTCACATACGGTAAACATCAATTTTTAGTAATAGATAGAATAGAAATAGTATTTTTCCCTATTCCCTTTTTCTCATTTCGTTGTCCCTTTCCGCATCTCTATTCCCTTTATCTATTCCCGTTTCCTATCATTCTCTCTTCCCTGTTCCTTATTCCCTTTCCTTATTTTCCTATTCCTTTTCCCTTTCCCTAGTCCCTTTCCCTACTCCCTTTCCCTATTCCCTTTCCTTAATCCCTTTCCCCTTTTCCAATTCCCTTTCCTTATTCAATTTCCCCATTCCCTTTCCATATTTCTCTACTTATTCCCATTCCTTTCGCCATTCCTTTTCCCATTTTCTTTCCCCATTCCCTTTCCCTATTCTTTTCCCCTATTCTCTTTTCCCATTCTCGTCCTATATCTCACTTCTCTATTCCCTTCCCTGTTCCCTCTTCCTTTCCCTATTCCCTTCCCTTGTTCCAATTATCTATTTCCTTCCCCTTTTCCTATTTCCATTCCCTATTCCCTTTCCCATTCCCTTTCCCATTCCGTTTCCCATTTCCTTTCCCATTCCCTTTCCCATTCCCATTCCCTTTCCCATTCCATTTCCCATTCCCATTCCCTTTCCCATTCCTTTCACCATTCCCTATCCCTTTCCCTTTCCATTCCCCTTTTCCCATTCCCTTTCCCATGTCCCATTCCCATTCCCATCCATCCCATTCCCATTCCCTTTCCCATCATTTCCCTTCCCATTCCCTTACCCATTCCCTTTCCCATTCCCTTTCCCTTCCCTTTCCCATTCCCTTTCCCATTCCCTTTCCCATTCCCTTTCCCATTCCTTTCCCATTCCCTTTTCCCATTCCCTTTCCCATTCCCTTTCCCATTCCCTTTCCCATTCCTTCCCATTCCCTTTCCTCATTCCCTTCCATTCCCTTTCCCATTCCCTTTCCCATTCCCTTTCCATTCCCTTTCCCATTCCCTTTCCCTTCCAATTCCCTTTCCCATTCCTTTCCCATTCCTTTTCCATTCCCTTTCCCATTCCCCTTTCCCATTCCTTTCCCATTCCCTTTCCCATTCCCTTTCCCATTCCCTTTCCCATTCCCTTTCCCATTCCCTTTCCCATTCCCTTTCCCATTCCCTTTCCCATTCCCTTCCCATTCCCTTTCCATTCCCTATTCCCATTCCTCTTTCCCATTCCCTTCCATCCCTTCCCATTCCCTTTCCATTCCCTTTCCCATTCCCTTCCCTTTCCATTCCCTTCCATTCCCTTCCCATTCCCTTTCCATTCCCTTTCCCATTCCCTTCCCATTCCCTTTCCCATTCCTTTCCCATTCCCTTCCCATTCCCTTTCCCATTCCCTTTCCATTCCCGTTCCCATTCCCTTTCCCATTCCCTTCCATTCCCTTTCAATTCCCTTTCCCATTCCCTTCCCTTTCTCCCCCATCCCTTCCCATCCCTTCCCATCCTTCCCATTCCTCCATTCCTTTCCCATTCCCTTCCCATTCCCTTTCCCATTCCCTTCCATTCCCTTCCCATTCCCTTTCCCATCCTTCCCATTCCTTTCCCTCCCATCCCTTTCCCATTCCCTTCCCATTCCTCCCCATGCCCATCACCATTCCCTTTTATAACACCCAAATTACAGCTTAAAAAAATAGTTGGATTTCCCATATCAATTCTCCCATCTATTGCACTTTATTTTCCAAAAAATATTATCAGCAGCAATAAAACGATAAAACACCCACAAATGTCTGTTGCAAATGTCATTTTTAATAATATTCCTCCATTAGTCGCGCTATCATATTGATTCTATATTCGCAAATAGTGCCAAAAATGCATAAGTCTCAAGCTTCAAAAAAAAATGCGTTTCTTTATATTTCAAAAGTCTCTGCCCATATGCGTCCGCCAGTTTATTTTGCAAAAACAATATCAGAATCAATTTAGCACCTCAAAAAACGCTGCATACGAAGGCTGTTGCAAAATGGCTCCTACATTTCAATTTTCTCTTCAATATTGAATCCCCATTTTATTTTCTAAAACTCTTGTAAGAACCGAATCAGCAACTACAAAGGTTTTGAACACAAATACTGTTGCAAAATGCCATTTTTTTAATACTTTCTTCATTTTAATCGTCGCCATCTTTTTTGATTCTATATTCGCAAATAGTGGAC
>RXPK01003087.1:0-30251 GCA_004143645.1 Protaetia brevitarsis | reverse complement strand
TTTTTAAAAGCACCTTTACGAATCCAATTTTTATAAGAGCGATTTCCCGTGTTAAGTTGCCTCCTGAACCGTATTTACGAGATGGGTACATAGTTAGAGGCTGCAATTTTTTTCGCCGATAATTTTGAAGAATAAAAAATGTAATTCTTGAAATCCACTGCTGACTGCATTGCTCTAGAAAAATGAAATGTAAAAAGATAGTAACATCAACAGAATTGCCTACAAAACCTTTTGTATATTAAGTCAAATATATAGCTTTGTTTCAAGTTCCATTCCAAAACTAGAAACGCAAGGATGTTCGCACTCGGAATCAGTCGAATAGTGTAGACGAATTTGATATGCTATGTAGAGAAGTTAAGGGTACAATAGGTAATTCTATATACGATTAATTTTAAAAAATGATAAATAAAAATGCGGGGTATTTGAAATTGAAGAAATTTAAGAAAAATTTTGGAAGGTTGAAAACAGTAAACGGATTTCGACTTTTTAATTTTAGTTAGAATGTATTGTAAAGTTTAAAAAATGCACCAATTACATCTGTGGATGTTGAAAGAAGCTTTTCTATTTCGAAACATATGTATTCTGATAGAAGACAAAACTTCCTTTTACACAATTTTGAAAAACATTTAATTATAAATTGTTTTAGAAATATGTTGTGAAAAAATTTTGTGCAATAAAGTTAATGTTTAAATTTCTACTCTTATTTATTTTATGTAAAAATTTTGCATATTGTCGCAATTTTTTTGCATATATGCCCCAGATTTATGCATATTCTCTCAAAAATCGATGCATATATTCGAGTTTTTCTTTGCATATAATCCGGTCTCTAGTTATAACTGTTAGGTAGGATTTGAGATGAAACAAAGATATTTTTTTGCATTTAAAATGAAATTTTAAAATTATAATTGTTATATATCCAGATCAGCAGTCCCCCAATTTGGAGATACGGCCTTAAAAACACCAACTTTAGAGTATAACATTGAGCAATGGTTAATATTAACTGTTTGTAAGATTATTTTTATTCAATACTGTACTTAGTAATAGATCAGTTTCTTTTGAAACCATAAATAAGGCGAAGCAACAGGTATCCTCAATGGTGTTCTCCAAGCATTATTAAAAATCTGAACCTTAACTGAATTTTAAACGAATTTGTTCCTTTCATCATGAACGCACTGTATGATAAAGTTGCGGTCATGTCATATTGATAAATATTATTATAAATAAATATGATAAAAATTAACATATAGTTAACATACAACAACAATATAATTAACATATTAATTAATGATTAAATATTCGTATTACAATAATTATTAAAACATTTCATTTCTCAACTTTAATAATCTTTTTAGTTTTAATCTGAACATATTTCTTTTCTTTTTTCATAAATTACACGAAACTCATAAATAAATCTCACCATCATTGGCTGGGCAATAAAAAAAAAAAAGCACAACTTCATTAAAAACTTTTGCTTTGTTCGAGTTTCAATACGCGCCCTTATATAACGGCCACAATACAACGATTTCACGTAATACTAACAAGGTAATGTTCCCTCGAATAGTGGCGTCATCGGATGCTGGTATTCAAACGTCTCAAGTGCCTCAGCTCTTCAAACAATGTCTCCCGTCTGGTCTGCCAAGTTCTATCCAATTTAAAAATACTTATGTGTTTTAATAAATGTGGGCACATTATTCTCGATAATGACAACGATTTTTCTTTGTTTACTACAGGAATAATGCAGCTGGTATTTATATATATTATACGTAATCTTTAACGTTGTATAGGGGCTGATGAATTTATGTCGTAGGAGAAAGAAGTGTGTGAAACCAGGCGAGATGTATTCCCAGAAATGTGTGATGAAATCTGGGACAAATATTTCGCGTAATTTATCGTTGTTATACCGAAATTGATTTATTTAATATGCTGCTAATATCACATATCTCGTGAAACACACCGGAAAACCTTCTAGGCAACGCGAAAGACAAACAACAACATATCAATGAAAGCGTGTGATCGGAATTAGGTTCAAAGAACACATAACAAATCATCGCTATGGGAGATTTGAATCATCCAACGTTAAACAACATATAAGCGATGCAGGACATAAGATTAACATAGAAAACATGGAATAAGTGAAGAATTGGAAAAGCTTCGGAGCTTCAACTTTACGGGGTGCAATTTGACTTTGAAATCCGCCCCAAATTTCGTTTATCCAAAATAACTTTTAAACGGTGAGAGATAGAAAAAAAGCTTCAACGGAAGACTTGCTGTGTTTCTGTAGCCCTTTCGGTTGATATACCTATTTATATACAGGGTGTTACAATAAGCACGGAACGTCATATGTTGTGCTTATTTGATCGAATTTCGGAAATCGGTTATAATCACTCTATTTGGCATCGAGTACTATCCATAGATCTGATTTAAATAATTATACAGGGTGTTCACAAAATTATGATTTTTTTCATATTTCTTTATTTTAATGAGATAGTGTATATGTATATTGTTATGTGGTTGCAATGTATGTCGGAAATTAATGTAAAATTATTTATTTAATTAAACAAACTGCAGAAGTTTCGTTAGAATCCGTGCTTTACAGTTCGCGACGTTCATTTTGTTTTTGTGATTGAATTGGGTTTCTAGACCGATGTTTAATTAAGAGGTTATCTCTTTTTATCTTTCACTGAAAAAAATACTTAGGTCGTTATATCAATAATCTACATTTATTGAGTGAATTTTCGTTATAACAGAACCAAATGTGTCATTGTTATGATAAAATATAATTTACCACCTTTAATTAAGTAATAACAAGATTCATTAGTTAAATAAACTAGTTTCATTATTACAGCAAATCATTGCACCATGGATAATATTTGTTATCATAAGTATATTTTCACACGTTTAATAAATAATTTTGAATATGAACGAATATATTTTATTTTTATTTTTACATACAATTTTCGTAAAATTATTCACGAAATAAACACAATAAAGTATTAAATAATACTTTCTTCGTTAGTACAATGTTGGCAATTATTATAAGAATGAACAGATAACATACCTTAATCAAAGGTGTGCGGTAGTGATTGAATTACCGACGTACACCGTGGTCGCTGACTGAGTGAGAGTTTTGGGTGTGGCTCTTAGAGGGCGTGCATCTAAACTCGTAATGGCCTTAGGGGAAATCGAGAATAACACAGAGTTTTCGTAAAATTATAAATATTCCTAAAAAACAGTTGAATTTGAAGGAAGCTAGTGGAAGCTATATTTAAATAATCTATGGTAATACACATGATTCTATTATATCTATCGCGGTAAGCGGAACGTTTCTGTAAAAAAAATATATTAAAAAATATCAGATAGAGATTTATCAATAATTTTTTTGTCGGATTAGTTTGGTTGAAGCAAATGTGTATGAGTAATCTGTATCATCCTGTATAAATAAAAACATAGTGCAAATAAATATTCACAATGGTTTAATTTCTCAAATATTTCCTTATTAATGCTTCGTATAATTAATAATTATGATTTAATATCAATATTTATTGTTAAAAATATTTTCTTTAAAATATCTAATAACATAACTGAATTCTTTTATCAAATAACGCAGTCTGAATTTATAATCATTTTAAACACCGAAAAACAATTTGTCATCTTAAATTAGCTATAAAATTTTTATTCCCATATTAACATCCAACGCATTTGTTTCCAATCCATCACAATAGCTATAACAATTCCTGCTTGTAATATAGAGGACCTGTCAATGAAAGCTCCACGCAAATTGGCGGGAAAGCCACCACCGAATAAAGCCAGCAGACGCTCAGATACACAGACCCTGGTCTCTTTGATGAGGGAACTATTGTGATGACAAAATAATTTCTCTTTGACGTTGTGTGTTATACACTCCGTCAGATTTAGGCATAATTATTTCCAGCATTCTAGTTGATTAAAGTGATTCACCAGAGAATATACCTTATATATGTAAATAGCAAATCTTTTTTAATTAATTATCAATATTATCGTTTGGAATAAAACAAATTTGAATTAAATATGCTTGCGATGAGAATTAAGAACTACACACAAAAAAATAATGTATTTATATTGAGAATAAAATTTGTTCAGTTTTCCAAACCCGTGAATGTGTTAGACGAAACAATTTTTTAGTTCAAATGTAATTAATATACTAAAATCATTATGAACATATAATATTTTCACCACAAAAATAATTATTTTAGATTTGGGTAAATAGATTTTCTCAACTAGAAACTATCATATTTATGCCTTAATAATTTATGTACATTTAATAGAAGTATATAAAAGTATTATTTGAAGTATTGCCATTATTTGCTTCCAAAATATAAGAATATTGAACTGATAATACTTACCTGCTTAATCTAAGCATTTCTACTATTCAAGTTAATAATTACCTACTAATTTTGTGTCTGTAACACCAAAAAACACTCGGTAGGAGAAAAATTAATAAATAAAGAAAATATTATGTAATTAAATAAATTTACTGTTCATACTTTATTTAGTTTACAATGTTTGGGAGGAGCAGCGTATCGGGTTCTTCAGGAAGTGCGCACGGGATATTGATGCGTAGACGGTATAGATGTTATTGCGTATCCGTCGTTGCGACCGGTGTTCTCGGATACTTCCCCACCTCAATGCCTGGGGCCTGGTATCTAGTCGGCGTTGTTTACTGATTAATTTAATTTCAGATCAATAATAATTTGCTGCGTATTACTTACTGCAAAACTTAATAACTTAGTAAATACCTACATATGTTGTTAATGTACACACCCTACCATGTTCATATATTATCGACACAATGGTGCTGACTCTAAGTATTATTTCAAAGTTTTTTAAACCAGTAATCCTTTAATATTAGATAACACGTACGTACTTACCTTCGAATATTTTAATGGTAGCATCTGTGCATCAGCCTCATTCCACCCCATTCTTCCTAAGTAGCTGTGAAACGGCTGGGGTATTCATTTAGATTTACTTACACTCACAACCAACAACACTGTTCGCTGCTCAATCGAAAAGTGACCCCAAATAAAGCGTATATATATGCAAAACCCCCTAAACCGCCATAAAATATGAGGGAGCCAATGACAGATAAGTTTTAGTGCAATAAATGGTGGGGTAAAATTCGTTTCAAATATTTCAATATTATGGTAATTTCAGTTTGATATTTCATGTTTTCAGTACAAAACATTTAATAATTTTATGTAGTAATTGATTATACTAAACGTATTTTAGGGATTTTATTTTGAATCTACAGGACTTTCTCACTATGATTGCCATTAGATTTATTACTTGTAACAAACAATAACCAATGTTCCACTTTGGTGTCAGAGAAACGTATACTTCAATTGCAAATATTTCTACTAATTCATGTTTCTAAGCAGTATTATTGTGTTTCAGAGAATTTACTCTAATGTTCTAACCAACAAGATTTAGTTCATTTAAATATATATAGTAAACTTAATATACTTATATATTTATATCTTGAAAACGACTAGGAAATAGGTCTATGCATCTTTTATATCTATTGACGGAGAATTTATTTCTGCACTGAATGGTATAATTAAGAATATAATGTTACGTTTGAAAAAAATGAATTTTCTAACGTTTAAATGTATCGAATTGACAATCGATTTATAAACATCTGTATACAATTAGACAACTATTTTTCTTGGGTACTAGTAAAATAACATCATTATCTTTAATGGTTTAATGGCAAAATATGGTACGTTTTCGAAAGAGATGAAAACGTCAAAATTATAACAAAATCGTAAATATTTCAAAAACGATTGAAGTTAGGGATAGAGAACTTTAGTGAAAATTGTATTCAAATAATCTGTAGAATTCATTGAGGTAAGAAATAAACATATGTTTTCATTTACAATAAGAAAATGTTATCACTTCCGGTGTAATGGAACGTTTTCGGAAGTTAAAAATATTTTCACGCAATTCTTTAGATGGGATTTTGTTATTAAATTTTTTGTCGCATTAATCTAGCTGCAATAGATCCCGAGATAAAGATAGTGGACGAGTGATCTGAAACAGCCTGTATATAGGAAGTGCTATAGTCTTTACTGAAAGGAAATGGATGTTTTTCCCAACTTAAATTTCTCTTTAATACCGCATAATTTCAGCATACATATGCATGTCGATTATGTCAGGTATAAGGAAGTTCCTTCATCCATATATGTGGCAACTGGTTTTATTCCTATAAAGAAATTTCAAATGGAACATTTTACATAATTTAATACTTATATCAAATTACATATTAATTGTTCTTTATGATTTCTGAAATGAAAATTATGTAGTGTTTGTGATTCCGAAATTATAACGTGAAACAAGCAACCCATAGATTATCATTATTATTTTGAATTCCCGCATAATTATATTTACATACTTGCTTGTTAAGAATAACAATTATGGTTGAATTAGATAAACATCTACGAAGTAATAATATATTGTATTGTCAGGATGAACTATTATTCTATGTGCACTAAACAATAGCAATAGAATATTCGATATAAGTTACATATAATAACATACTTACCTACCTAAAGCAAACAATTAAATGAAAGAAAATAATATCATCTAGATCTACAGCAGTTGGAGGTATGAATGTAGCTTCAAATAAATACCTATAGAAGTTACAAGTTATGTTTCATTTAAATAGAATCAATTAACTTGAGACTTTATCATTTCTTCATTGGAGAATACATACGGCAGTGTAATAGTACTGTAGAATTAATTGTTTGAAAGTACAAAGTAGTTATCAATTTTTAACTTAACGTATTCTTTCACAATGGCATTGGTTTGCTCAAATAAGTTAACATATTATTCCGTTGTGGTGCTGTTCGTATTGAAGTACAGTGCAACTCTTCCAAATTAAGATTGTCGACTTGTGCAATTGAACAGAGAATTACTCTATTTGACTTTTAATAGTGATTACTTGGATCTGTTAAATAATTTGATTTTTATTTTCGGTTTCTCTTTAGGATCGTTTATTCCGATGTAGTTAGAAGATCAGTATAAGAAGATGGGTGTGTTCAGAATAATAGAAACGCCATGTCATCTCGTGCAGTCAGCGCGGAGCAGGTAAATAAACCACTCGTTGGAATTCCTTTCATAAAATTACCTGCCAACGCGCGGGAAAGAGATGGAAAGAGACCTGACGCTTTCTGGTGCGACACAAGAGATCCCACAATCAAAAATAAATTCCACCTTATGCGTGGAAAGATAGGCGAAAGCGTTCACATTGAATGAACCCACATAATGCGGAGAGGAAATCCGTTGGTTTCGAGCAGACCGCAATTTGTATAGGCAGTGGATATATAACATTCTACAATACATACTTATTTTATACACGAACCTTATATTTACTGGCTCTTAAAGGATAACGTTGATTTTGTAAAATCGATGAAATAATAGTCAATTTTTAAGGCAACAGAAGCAAAATGATACAAATATCACCAGATAAATCACTAGATGTTATGGAGGTAAATTTTTGAAGCTTTAAATGTGAAAAAACACCTGCAAAGGGAAATAATCTTTAATTCTATAGTTAGTTTGCAGATGATGATGTTTCAGATTTAATATTTGAAGCCCTCTTACGAACAAACTTTGTGCCGTAAATCTACTGGTGAAATAGCGGAAATAACGCACGCCGCGTCAGTCGACCGAAATAGATGAATACCCATTCGCGTATTCATCTATTTCGGTCGACTGACGCGGCGTGGGTTATTTCTACTATTTCACCAGTAAATTTACGTTTAAGGGAGATTAAATTTCGTAGGGACGCGAATAAAATATGGTTTGAGGGGTGAAACGGTAACGGGAATGATAGATTCGGGCATTAGAAAGCGCACAGGCTGCCGTTAATCCACAAGTTCAAGCTGCAATATAATAGTTTATTCGAAAACAACGAAGGCAGGACAATATCCACATAAAAGTGTTACTCATGAACAGCGATTATTTAGTGGTAAAGAAATAATTAATGGGGCCCCTTTGTATGTTACTGACTGAAATGAAAATAACACTAAATTTAAATAAACAGCAATTAAAATCAAGGTTTCCTTCGTTATCCTTGTCCGGCAGCAACAAATCGCCGAGTTACTCTGCAATTATAGGGCTACCAACAGCTCGCTACGCGATGCACTTTAAACAAAATATCCCTGTATTGTAGAGGGTGCTTAATGGCAGATCTCTGGTAGTCCCTTTGGCCGCTGGCTGACGACTTCCTTGTTCGCTTGTGTTCCTACGCTCTCCCACGTGCTCCCCTCGGCTAATCAAGGCGTTGCCTTACTCGTGTTGCGCAACCCTTTATTTTCCGCTTCCTCCTTGGCGCTGTTTACGTCACAGTACACACACAGAGATAGATTAAAAAGCACTAAAAATACGTTACAAATCCCACATGTTTAAATAAATAGACTGGAATCAAATATATTTTATTAAGAAACTAAACAATAAATCAAATTTAAATTAAAATACGTTCTTCTCCTTCTATGAGTAACATTTCTATGAGTAACACTTCTATTAGCATTGAGTATATTTGGGAAGATGGCGATGGCCTATAAATGTTTGGTTCCAACAAGATGGAGCACTGCCCCCCACCTGCACTATACACTTACTAATATTAGTTTTTTTAAACGAAACATTCCAAATAGGTAGTTTAAAAATATGTTTTGTACTAGAAAATGCAATTAATTCGTGAGAAGACTTTGACAAACGTCATTCAAGAATTTGTTCATCCACTTGCTGATTGTCTAGAGGTGAATGGTGATATGATCATTACGAAAACTTTGTTAGCTGAAATTGATTTTATTTATACATTTTTTTTATGTTAATTTTTTTTGTTATTAATAAAATGTGCATTATTAGTAGAGTGGTCAGCATATATATTATATCATCGAGGCAGTAAAATCACTCCTTCCGATTCGTGTGTCTGGGATCTAGTATCAGTGTTAGTCGAGTCTTGATGCCAGATTGTACAATTCTCCGTTAACGTTTACGCATTGTAAAGGTAATACAATATCGGGAGTAGAAAATCGCAGAGAATCACACATTATGATGGTGCCAAAATAGTTTGTACAGTGTGCGATAAACAGTTATTGTGCGAGCACAAATCGGACTACACATTGATGATGGTGCATCTAAATCGTTATCTACCTATAAAGATTATTTTAATTATACATGTGTTACATCCGTAGATGTTGAACGGTCTTTTTCAAAATATGAGCATGTTTTATCATCGCGTGAAAGCGTTTTAGTAGAAAAATTCTTGAAACACTTAATGCTACAAACTTTTCAGCAGTTCCTATACCATCTCTACTTAAATAAGTTAAGGCTTATAGAAATATTTATAGTTAAATAATAAAAATTTGCTCTTTCCGACACTATATGTTATACTGGTTAATCAATTGGGCAGTTAGATGCCAGCTTGTATCGCTGTATTTCGAATTTTGCGACATCTTACCAATGTTCAACTATCAGAGATAGTACCAAGAAAAATCGCAAGGTCCCCTATTGCTAATGACGTTTCGTTTTTTACCATTTCCAGTAGCCATTTCGTTTAATAATCGAGTGACCTTTATTCTTGTTTTTTTGTTATGTATGTGTTGTTTTGATGGTGAATTATATTTTTTGTTAAGTGATTACAATAATCGTTATTTATATGTAAAAAAGCGATATTTTTAGGACATTTTCGTTGATTTTTTTTTTTATAAAATAAATAATGTGCCAACATAGTAATTTTAAATAATTTTTAATAGTACATTTTGACTAAATTCAAACATTTATAATTCATTTTTTTTCCTTTTTTCGTGTCAAGATCTGAATCACAGCTTATTATGGTTAAGGTATAAAAATTATTGTCTAGATTATGTGTTTAATGTAACAGATATTTCTATTTGTAAAAAATGATACTTTACCATAAAATCTATTTGTTCATTTAAAAAGAAAAACAATATTGAATATTTTAATTTCTGGTAAATATCAATTTTCATTTTTACTAATTTTTGTGTTCAGCACTAAGCAGATTAATCGAATGCAAAACAATTAGGTTAACCCTGTCCTACCAACGTTTTATCGTAACGGTCCTACAAGTGTGTGCTCACAGACACACATCTATGTACACATTGTTGATTAATAATAGCAAATATGCTTATTTATTTCATGTAGTAGGTATACAGTAAGATTAAAACATATAGAAAGAATATGTGTGTTCAAGAAGCTTATAATTTAAAAATAGTACAAGATAGTACAATATTGTAAAGTTATTTATGTGTTTGCAATTTGTGCACGTGAGTATTTTCTTTGAATGTTCACCACAAACCTTTGCTTACACTTATCACATAACCGTAGTTGACATTCTGCTTTTTTTGATGGCAAATATAGCACCGTTTTCGTTTCTTCTTCTCGAGCCGAAGACTCCCCTGTGGTTGGTTACTTGATCAACGTAGTTGTATCAATGAAGTTATGACTTTTATGCAAGCCACTCAAACTACGACGTCTAATTTGCCCCAGTACTAATTCTGTTGTAATTTCTCGTAAGAAAATTTTGCGAAGTCTTCGTTTTTTGAAATATTCCAGTCAGATGGATATTTCTCCAAATGACAAATGAAGCTACTCCACACACATCAATTATATCGAAAAAATAGACCAAAGGCACCTATTAGTTTTGCGTTCACTGAATATGTATGTACCATCTGATCAAGTGTATCCACCCCTCCTTTCGTGGAATTGTAGTACTTATTGATTTCAGATTTATTTTATTTTCCTCATCAATGGTGGAGTCGTTGTGCATTGTAGATAATAATATGACACAGCGATTTTTCTTAGGCACATAGATACCAAAGTCATTGTCTTTCTGAAAACCAAAACAAGTTGCTTTCAATATTCCGTCGCCTGTGAGGTAAAAAATTGGTGTGGTATGCAGTGCTTATTTTTTCTGAGCGTTCTACACAAGTTTAGGCCTTTGGTAAACCAAACTGGTGCAAGCTCGTAGCTGGTGAAGAAGCTGTCGAACGTAATATTTCCTTTTAGTTCTCAGAAAAGGTTCACAAAGTCTTCAACCAACCTTTTGCGCTAAGTTTTCTGCTCTGTTGAGACCTTCTTTCCTAAGTACGGTATACCACGTAAACGGATAACTAGTTTCCACTATCGCATATCCACCAAATTTTCATACCGTACTTATCTGGCTTGCTTGGCAGGTACTGTCGGAAAGATACACGACCTCTAAAAGGCACCAGTTGTTCATCGATGGTTAGATTACTGCCAGGAAGATAATATTTCAGCAAGTTTGTATTAACACGGTCCACAGCTCTAAATTGGTGCCAAGTATCCTTTGTTTCGGAGGGTCTGGTCGCTTATCGTCAAAACGGAATAAATCTTAGTAATTGAGTAAATCTATTTGTGACATACACGCTCGATAAACAGGATTTCCATATAAAGGATTCCATAGCTCATTATAGTCCACCATTCCTTGTTTATTTCTTCCAGCAGTAATCAAAAGGCCCAAGAAAGCACGGATTTCAACGTCGGTCAACTGGTTTCCACAAAATCGCCAAGAATACGAACAGCCTCCTTCATTAGTGAAAGTAACCACAATACCAAATACCGTATCATCAAAAACAAATTGAATGCGTACACAGGAGTATCACATGCACTCCAGGTGGAAGTTTCACTTTGTTCAAAGCTGTTTATTTTGTGTGTGCCCGTGTTTTTCCTTGGCAATCGGCGTGGCATTCCACTCGGTACCATCTTTTCCAATAAAAGTTTGCGAATGGCCGGGCGGTTCATCATTAGCACCACTATCGTCACTTCCTTCTTGTTCATCGCTTTCTTCATCGCCAGTTTCTTGATAATCCTCTTCACTGGAAGAGGTTTCGTCATTTGGCCCTTCTTCATCTTCACCATCATTTACATTCCTTCCCAAATCCTCATCCACTTTCGTACAATGCATCGAGCAACTCCTTTTCAGTTAGTGGCGGCGTCGGTCAGTCAACCAATCGGTCATACTTTCTGCATAAATTTCAAAACCAAATAAGCATAAAACCAACAAATCTATTTTTACTGGGTCAAATCAAAACTTTATTTTGCTTACCTGGTCTATACTATACTCTCACTAGGTAAAAGAAATAAAATTAACCAATAGACACCTAAAACGGCCAATGCGTTCGTTAGGAAAGTCACAAATACACTGATAGTAATGTAGTTTGTAAGCTAACTGTTTTAGCAAAACGCATTTAGGGAATTCTCCTTCATATGCAACTGGAAGTTCTTACATACAAGGGGAAAGTCCCGAAATATAAAGCATATCTTATTACGGGGGATTTATCCACATACCTAGTTTTAAATAACGTAGCAATGCATTTTATAGTATAATAACAGTATGTGCCTAAGACACACCTTGTAGACGTGTCGGTAAATTATGTTTAATTTTTTTAGTAAAATAGGAAAAATATTTTTAAAAAAATTTTATGTTAAATAGTTTATTTTGAGAATACAAAAATCCTCCAGTCTGTGGGCAGTTAACTTACAAAGTTCCAGCAATTTCAAAATCAATTGTGCCTCAAAAGCACACCTTGGTAGGTTTAGGTTTAATACTGTTTAGTTCAGAAGTACAAATGTAATAGCTACATTAAATATTAGGGTTTACTTTTTCAAAAGAATTACCCCTCTTTTACGTTACGAACCATTGTGGTGTAGGTTTCAATAATATTTTCAATAGTTGTGAATCCGTAGGTAAGATGGCGCCCTTAAAAAAATAACCAATTTTTATACAAAGAGAGACCATTCTATTTTATCCTTTTCTATGGTGTTAATATCACATATATGAAGCTTAGTACTGTCCTGGCGTGCAGACGAAAGTTGACCACTCTAATTATAAGTTTTAATTAAATATCTTTGTTATTATTAACATAGTAGTGCTAAACCATAATATCTATTCCTGTTCCAGAGCTTCAGACGTACCCTGTATACACTCGAACAGAGAGAACTCAATCCGTCAGGTAAGAAGAACCCTGGCCTTGGTCTGTAGTTTCCCTCAGTGCGCAGCCGCATGCCATCACGGCCACTGACATCCACTGCCCTTGTCTGTGCCTGTGGCAGCCAGCCTCCTCGGTTCCGATAGCTACCGCACGCAGCCCCCCTTTCCAACCCCCTCCGTCCCTATGTACACATCCGAACGTGTATACACGATAGAGAGACTAGACATATAAAACCCGCTTTTCTCCGCTTCTCTCTCTCTCTCTCTTTCTATACTCCTTTCCGGGCCTTTCCTTCCTTATTATGATCGTTTACTATCGAGTCGACCTTCACCGGGCATTTTTTCCTGGGAGAAATTACCTTTATCAATCCAGAGCGCTTGCTTGCTTGCTTAGCGAGTTGTGGCTCTCTCTATGGCTGTATGTGTGTGCGGACGTCGGAGTCTCGCTGTATGTACCTATAGGTTGCTGCCCCTGATGCTGTCGGATGCTGGTAATAGTAGTAGCTTCAAGTCGTATAGTTCAGCGGATCCCTGGGAAAGCGTTTAACTCCTAAATTATTACCGGGGAGTTATGAAACCTTCGGGTTCACACGTTGGCGGTTATTGGCAGTCGCTTTTAATGTTTTTGGGGGATTAAGTAATGACGTGTGGAAAATTTAGCGGTAAAAGTTGATGGAGATTACGAACGTTAAGATTCTAATGAAACGTCGGCGGTTTGTAGACCCCTAAAAGCGAACACTCTCTGTTGCTGCGGAACGTCAACTTTGTGGGGTGCAATTCGACTTTGAAATTCGGTCAAAATTTCATTTATCTAATGGCGTTTTCAGCTTATTGCACTTTACGCGTGGAGTGTATCTATCTCCTTATATTAATATTATACAGGGTGTATCAAATAAAAATGTAAATTTTGCTTGGGTGTTAACTACACGACATATAAAGCACAAACCACCGAAACCGATTTCATCATTAAAGAAATAAAAAAAGTAAAATTTAGAGCCCAAAATTCTTTAGTCCGAGCCTGATGCAAGGAAACTCATGTTAAGCACCCGCTAAACGTGGTATTATTATAAATACATTGCACGCATTTAGTATTATTCTAATGTATGCCGTAAGTTCATTTAACGTCATTCTGAATAAATAAAGCGCCTTGTAAAAATACCAAAACTGAGGCATTTTTAAATTTCTTCTTTTTATAAAAATAAACATTCTTTTTTGTTAAAGAGCATTCTACGTTAAGTCTACAAAGTATTATTTTTAATTATCCTGATAAGACTTTCGAGTTTCACTGGATATGCGACTTTCAGTAGTTACAAAAAACGTTAATATTTTCTTTTGCTTTGTCGAAACAAGAGTTAGTTGTTAATAAACGGTACCACACGAATCTGAGTTATTTCTTTTACATTTATTTAATCATATAACGCAAAATGAATTGAATCGAATTACACAGAAATAAATGTAGATACACAAAATTTGCAAACACGCCTTTTTACTATGATATCGCGCGAAAATGAATCTATACATTCCCGCGCTTTTGCCGATGCATCAAGCTTCGATTTTCTTTATATGAAATAGTGATGGTACTTGAAAAGGAATCGTTTTTCGAGACGGGAAGAATTAAATAAATGTTCGAAGTGGCTTGCACTCCAAGTGGCGATCCACACAAAACTAACAGCGGTTAATGCTGAATGATAGTGGTATGTGGGGTATACTCGGGCCAGCATTTAGGTTGGCACAGGTGCGGCTTATGGCCACGGCATTTATAAAATAAGATAGACCCCCTGTGCATTAAGACTTTTTGATTGTATATGATTACAGCTGCTACATATTATTATATTTACCTCTATATCTGATACACCCTGTATATTAAAATAAGATAGAAATACAATCTGCGCATAAAAACGCCATAAAATTACTTTTAAACGGTGAGACGTATAAAAGAAGTTTCAAAGGGGCATTTGCAGAGTTCCAGCAACCCTTTTGACTGGTACAGCTATTTCTTTACAGCACTGAGAAAAAAAAATAATCATAAATAAAAATACAATTATCGTAAGTAAAAACTTCAGCTGGATAGGGGACAAAAGCACAGATTACTTAGCACTAGTAGAAAAGAGATCCTAAACACTGATACTAACAAGAAGCAATCTAAGTTACTTACGATCTGCTTCATACCGGTAACTTATGAAGTTACTTATGATAATTAAACTGAAGTAGTTATGTAGTTGCAGTAAGCAAAGATTTGCCCTTGTCAAGTAGTAGGTGTATTGCTGTGAGTGAACTATTCTATAACGGCCATCACACCTTCATAATTAATACAAGCTATTTAGATTACTTGTGATAAGGAAAGAGTATCATTAATGCACGTTCACTAAATACCTGATATATAGAAAGTAATGGTTTGCTATAAATATACAATACACTTACCTTAAATTTGTTGTTCAACTGTAAGGTAGTGCAGGAAACGAGGAAGTTTAGTGAATATTTATTGTACATTTAAATAAAAAACAGTATTATTAATAATAGTTTTATTGACTACCTGATATGAATGAAAGATATTGGTTTCACTTTAACAACAGTTTTTTTTTTAACAATTTACAACGTAATAACTCATAAAATATATTCCTTAATAATAAAAAAAATGAACAAAACAATAATAAAAGATAAGGCACATGGGGCCCCCTTGAAACGTTATTTAGTTATTGAAATTATTGAAATCTACACAAAGGACAAAGAGAAATATGGCTTTGAAGTTACAACTAATAACAAAGAAAGAAATAATATACCTAGGCGGTAAACTTGCGGTTTCTGTTGGTTCTTTGTACTGGGCGTTGTCTCGGCGAGTTGATGCTTTGCCGGCGTACGTGGCGGTTATGTCCGGTGATCGCCTCGAAAGCGGCTACTTCGTCGGGGTTCCGTAACTACAGATGGCACTTGGACTGTCACTCAGGTAGCGACGGCATCCACACTTTAACTTCATCAGCGGGCGCAGATATCATCACAATGATGGGGAATTCAAATATCCCACCACGTGATTTAAAACTACAATCTTGAAACATCCGATTTCTTATAGGCTCGGTACTTCTTCTTTCGCTGGGATTCTTTATACGGATGGGGCCTTGAGTTAATCCACCCGGTATTTTTAATATATTTGCGTTTCAACTGGCCTACAATGGCCGTACTCCTTGGCCACTCTTTTTCGACTACCTTTTCCCACGTCCGTAATTCTTACTTGACGCTAGCCCGCGCTTGCGCGCGTAGCAGTCTCGGGACTATTTTTATACTCCGCCGCATTAGCCAATCAGGAATAGTAAAACAATCACGGGGTGGCAGCAAAACTCAAATAAACATAGTTGTGGCAAGTTGTTACCTATTTAAGAAAATACATGAGTTTAATAGCGATCAGCATTGTTGTTACTTCTACTAACCATGTGCTGTAGTTAGATACAGTACCAGTAGTAGTCATAAGTAATACGTTACTTACCACAAATTTGTCAGGTACGCTGTGTAATAGCCGTTAATAAAAGCACTATTTACAGTAACAACTTGCATTCAGGAAACTGGGTTTAGTTGCAGGTATTAATTAACGAGAATAGTTCCAAGTAAAACTTTATCTATTGTAAATAATTTTTTATCAAGTAAACACTTTACTTAACCCATTTTTCTCAGTGCGATATAAATAATTCTGTATCTTAGTATGAGCTTTTTTTGAATAATATTTTATAAGCAATTTCATATGTATTATAACACAATACATTGTTCGTCTTTTACACTGATCTAATAACTATTTCTTATTGTCAATTGCATAAGTAAATTCCTGCATAGTTGTCGAGCTACATTACACACCCTAGAATGCAAAAAAACTGTGACAAATTACCACTCTCTACTGCATATATCGTGCAGATAGTAAGGTAGTTGCTGGGCTGTGCATACAACAATAGAATTATTAGTCATTTTGCTTGCGGTTTATATATTGCATAGGTTCAGGTATTAATAGTAGGAATTAGTGATGTATAAAACTTTACGTTAGCAGCTGCAATCTGCTTCAGTTACTTTTGGTTAGCAGTTTAAAAAAGTTGCTACTTTTTGTAGCAGTTATCTTGTAAAAGTACAGCACTGGGACTGCTTATTTCATTTTCTCCTAGTATTTACCTAGGCAAAATCGGTAAATTCCAAATTGACCCACCTCGTATTATAGTTTAAACTAATATGCTATGTGTATGGAATATGAACAGATTCGACGCCGCATAAAATAGACACTCATTCATCTACTTCCTCATACCGCAAATTTGAACCTTCCTCTTCTATAGAAATTATAAATTACAAAAGCTCCAACAAAGCATCATCTCTTTGCTTTGGTGAATTTAAATTAAAACGCAAATGGATGCTATAAGCAGACAAAGGCGTAGACTGTACAACTATTAAGCTTTTAATGGGGGAGAAAATGTATCTGAAATTTACAGCGAGTTTTAATTTACCTCGAAACTTTACCTATAGTAATTAGGAAGTTCGTGGCGGTGATGTTTTCGTTCGTTAAAAGTTTCTTGGCGAATCCTGCTTCTATCTTTACGTATGTACTGCTTATAGTTTATATAAAGTTTTTCCACGAAAGTGACTTGTTAGAAATTTACGGAATTAACGAAAACATTCGGTATGAAAAATCAGCTGCTCCCTTAAAAACTATGTACCAGGTGGATAGCAAGATTTCTATCGATGCATTTTTATGCGTGGTTGTTTATTTTATTTGGAGTAAACAACGCATATAAAATACATTTTGTTTCTATTCTATATTGAATTTCACCAACATTTTCTTTACAATAATAAGAGATCTCTCTAAAAGCGGTATGAAAATAGCTGCTTTATTTATCAAATATTTGTTTAAAAAACGATTAAGAATAGTTGTTAAACAGGTCAGGTTGCATGAAGATTTTCATTGTCCAATTATTTTCATTTAGGAATATGAATGGGGACACATTGTTATAATGCGTATTAATTAATTTTGCATATCATTTCGTCGCACTATAAAAATCAATTAGCACATAAAAGTTGCCGGCATCGAAATAAAGGTTATTATAATCGTTAATTATGATGCATGAAAGCGATTGGATACACATTGTATAACTCCAGAGGTATAATACCGTATATAAGTACTTGTTGCGTTTTTATTGATATCCGTTGGTTCGAGTTGTTTTAATAAATCGCTTAAAAAGCAATTAATCCAATCTACAGAGCATTTTAATTGAAACGAGCCATTTCAAATAACTCTTTAGCAGTTGTGATTTATATAAAATTTCGAAAGGGCTCTAAGAGACACTTCATGGGTCCAGAGCCCGTATGTGGGGTTACTAAGGATTCCGCAAGAAGGGAGATCTGGACCTGGTTAGATAAAGAATGTACAAAGAAATGGAGGTCGACTGAAGGTCAACTCCATATCAAAACGCTGATAGGGGATGGGGATGGTAGTTTCTCTGATAACCTACTCAAGCGCAGTAAGAAAGAAGTTAAAACCATTACTGGGTTGGTAACTGGACACTGTCCTCTGAAAAAGCATCTATACAACACAGGCTGTGTAAGCGAACCGTGGTGTAGAAGATGCGAACTACAGGAGGAAACGAGTTTACATGTAATCTGCACATGTGAGGAACTGAAGGTACTCAAGCAGAAATATTTCGGGAGAGATCTATTGGAGCCCTCGAAGGTCCTCAAGTTTCCACTGGGCAAGATACTGGGCGTTATAGAGAACACCAAGCTGCTCGAGTGGAAATAAGAGAATCAATAGGGATGGTACAATGAGCACCAAGCTCAAGTGCCCACCCTAACTTGAATGAATGAATGAATGAATGAATGAGCCAGGATGTAAAATGTGTTTAAACCGTGTACACCTGATTTGTATTTATAAATGTATGAGCATAATTCTAAAATATATATTGAAGGCAAAGTTAAAGTTTCAATTTTTTAAACGCATCTCTACACGATTTTCGAAAAGCAATGCCTGACAACACTCTGACAGCACACTTTTGCAGCATAAAAACGCACTGCTAGTTACCACTACCCCGTTGTATAATACCATAACATAACTGCGAATAAAAATTGGCATAATATCAATTTAATAAAGTACATGTTGACTACAATGTTTATAGACATAAATCGAAGAGCATAACAAATTCCCCGTAGGCGTTCACAAAGCAAGTTGATATATGAGCCCCAAAAGTCAAAGTGATATCAAACAAGACACCCAACAGCCTAACATAGCCTGCACAAGCAATATCAACTGAACCTGCACAGTCTTTCTCTTTTAATTGAAAGATCTTATAAACATAATTTGTTTTGATCAGACCAAATTTTAACCTTTTGGTAAACATTATTAATTTGATGGTGTAATTCTTTTGAATCCTTCTCAGTAATATTAATAATAATAATAATAATAATAGTGGTATCATCCGCATAAATACATAAATGTGTATTATTGTTACTAAAATAAAAACAA
The DNA here is from genome assembly GCA_004143645.1 of Protaetia brevitarsis. NCBI lineage: Eukaryota > Metazoa > Arthropoda > Insecta > Coleoptera > Scarabaeidae > Protaetia > Protaetia brevitarsis. The sequence goes on along the minus strand of RXPK01003087.1, from coordinate 10,758 downwards.
AGATTGTTAATGTAAATGGCAAACAAAAGTGGCCCCAAAACTGACCCCTGAGGCACCCCCTGAATTAAATTACTGATATCACTAGTTACTGGGCTATCTGTTTTAACAAACTCAGGCCTATTCAAAGATATGATTTTAAAAATTAAAAGAAATTCCACGAATACCGCAGGTTGGTAAAAGTCGACAAAAGATTATATTTTAAAAAAATTATAAAAGTTGTGCAGCAACAATTATTTCAATAACTTTGGAAATACTACAAAGTAACGTAATAGCTCTATAATTGTCAAAGGAATTTTTATCTCATTTCTTATATAAGGGTTTAATACCGTTACTTTGAGCATACTCGAAAATTGTCCAACACGAAAGATAAGTTAATAAGATACACACAGAACTTAATTCGTTTCAATAAATTATTTGAAATTTCGTCAAAACTACATGATTCAGTTGATTTTAATTTACTTATTGTAACTAAGACATCTAAACGTGTCACAGCGGAAAGAAAAAAAGAGCTACTGTTTGCAGGAATATTTAGTTTCAAAAATTCAGGATCTACTGGTTTACTAAGAGCTATATTTTCAAATGCAGTGATGGCAAGGTTAAATTTATTAGCTACATCTTTACATGATAGTGTCTCAGCATTTATTGTCATTTCAACCTCACTCTTGTGTTTCGGCATCTTTCTTTGTAATTCTGATATTAATCGCCACATAGTTTTACTTTTATTTGAAGAATTATTAATTAATGTACATCATTAAAATGTTTTATCTGACGATTTAAAATTATTCCTGGGAACGTAGCAATCCCTACCATTAAAATTTGAATAAGGAAGATGGGTCTTGTGACAACCCTTTGAAAAGGACTTTTAATTCTTTTTACGGCAACATGTGTCAAAAAAATCATTATTTTTAATCAGTAAGCAAGACTTTTATGTTGCCGTAAAGGGATAAAAATGATCTTTTGAATGAGTAGTCATAAGACTCACTGCACACAAAAAAATAATTACTCAATTTGAATATAAATGCATCACATTGAATATAACATAACTTCCTATATAAGCAAGAAGATAATGTATTTATATTGAGAATAAAATTTGTTCAGTTTTCCAAACCCGTGAATTTGTTAGACGAAACAATTTTTTAGTTCAAATGTTATCAATATACTAAAATCATTATGAACATATAATATTTTCACCACAAGAATAATTATTTTAGATTTGAGTAAATAGATTTTCTCAACTGGAAACTATCATATTTATGCCTTAATAATTTCTGTACATTTGACAGAAGTATATACAAGCATCATTTGAAGTATTGCCATTATTTGCTTCCAAAATATAAGTATATTGAACTGATAATACTTACCTGCTTAATCTAAGCATTTCTACTATTCAAGGGTAATAATTACCTACTAATTTTGTGTCTGTAACACCAAAAAACATCGGTAAGGGAAAATTAATAAATAAAGAAATATCATGTAATTAAATAAATTTACTGTCGTACTTTATAGTTTTACAATGTTTGGGAGGAGGCAGCGTATCGGGGTTCTTCAGTAGTGCGCACGGGATATTGATGCGTAGAGGTATAGATGTTATGTGTATGCGTCGTTGCGACTGGTGTTCTCGGGATACTTCTCACTCAATGCCTGGACCTGGTATCTAGTCGGCGTTGGTTACTGATATAATTTCAATCAGTATAATAATTTGCTGGTATTACTTACTGAAAACTAATAATTAGTAAATACCTACATATGTTTGTTAATGTACACACCTACCATGCGTGCTCATATATTATCGACACAATGGCGTTGACTCTAAGTATTAATTCAAAGTTTGTACAATTGAAATTCTCTGTATATATTATTTTTCTTTACCTTTAATAACGTTTGTTGTGGCTGTGTGCAAAGAATTATACAACATTAACTCACATAATATCTTTACTGCAAATGGAGTGGAACAAATTTTAAATTATTCATTCGTAAACATTTATTAATCGTTTACTTGCGGTTCCTATTTTATGTCTGATATATTCTTCCTTCATTTATTTACATGCATATTTACATATAAATTACATCAAATGGCCTCCATCTTTACAATGTCTAATAAAAGCCCATTCGGTCAAAAATAGCCGCACATTTACATGCTATTATTTACGCTCGTTACAATTAAGCCGACGACGGTCTCAATGAGTGACGGACAAAAGACGAGAGCCGAACGAGAGAGAGACAGACAATGCGGACCGAATCAAAAGAGTTGCCGTTGAATGAGTAATGCGCTAAATATTCCAATCATTTCTGCGAGATCAATGCACTTGTTCCTTCCCTTTGGTTTACGGTGCTAATACTGCATACAAGGCACACATTTATTATTTGTCTTCGTGGTAGATATCGTATGCAAGCGCTTAAAAGAAGTGCATACATATATGATGCTTAAATAGATGTTGATTGCTGCAGATTTGAAGTAGGATTTTTTTGCGATATTTATTGTACAATGTGTCGATTTTAATACGAGACAAATTTTCCAGATTTTATGTAAAATAAAGGTTGATGTTTCTTTAAGAACGTATTATATTATATTTAAGATTTGAGATGCTTACTTTAAGAAAAGCAGCTGCATTTTCTGATGATCTAGAGATACCTACCTCTACTTTATATTAAGGCCCGGTTTATTCACCCCAAATTAAAGTGCCAAGTACGTACTTGACAATTAAACTTACTTGTCACTAGTAAAATATTTGTGTCTTTTCACGATATTTTAAATGATAAGTAGGTACCTACTTGACGGAAGTCAACATTTTTATGTCAGTAGTATTGTTTCTGATAAGACAGTAAGAGAGACGAAAAATCAATTTATTCACGTGAAAAAGAGATAGTATGCAAATATATGTAAAGCACATGTTTACGATGTTTAATTTGACGTTTATTAACGTCAGAGTTATTTTTGACATTTTTATTTAGGAATTCGCGAGTTTATTGTTAATTTAGTTCGAATAGTATTGTTTAAGGTAAGTTTGAATTGTATTCATATAAGAAATTACATATATTCACTGTAGGATCTATAATTTGATTTCATTATGAAGCGAACTGCTGCTAAACGTGACAGATCGTCAAATTTTACCTTTGATGTGACAAATCGACTGGTCGAGACTATACTAAAGCATGATGCTTCAGTAATTGAAAATAAAAAAACTGATGCATGCACCTGGCAAGAGAAAGAGTTAACTTGGAGAAAGGTTACCGCAGAATTTAATGCTTCCCCGGACTCATTCCAAGAATACAGAAGGCCCTTAAAATAATTGTTGCTCAACATCAATATTACCTAAATCTACATTTTCTGCAACTTTAAACAGAATGTCATTATTTTCATACGCAATATTGTACAATATGGTTGTTACTATAATGATATCCTGATTTAAAAGGACACAACATCTCATTCCTACTGAAAAACTGGGAAACCGCCGCGTCGTTTCCAAATTCCGAACGTCCTTTCTACTACATTTCTAGTTCGTATTTGGGCTTCATTTTACAAAGTCTCCGCAGCAGTAACTGGATTATTTAGAGGTGTTATGAGATATTCTCTAACAAGATAACCGCTATCACCCAAAAGTAGTCCATTTCCCATTTCTCCAGCTTCAAAACGCATCCTAACAAGTGAATTTAAAAAAAATATTTATATCATGTGCCGATCCAGGCCAACAAGAAACGATATCAAAAATTTTATTAGAAGCATCACAGACCACTTGCACATTAATAGAAAAATAGCCTTTTCTATTTCTGTACATTTCTGCATTTGCACCACCTGTAAAACAAGTTGTAACTATGTATACATAACTTTATAATTTATTTATGCTATACCCGGCGATTGGATTCGCACATGTGTGCCGTCAAGGGCTCCCAAAACTTCTGGAAACCGTGACATTTCCTAAAATTTATTTATTATTTCATTTCTATCATACGGCGTTTCAGACAAATGAATAAACGTTGTTTTTAAACGCGCTAATGCAACCGTAATTTTTTTTATAATTTTTGCGGCAGTACTCTTGTACATTCTTCCGAAATCTGCTACTGTGTTATAAGTACGTCGATCCCGATTAATATGATTAACAATTTCCATTTCTTCGTTGATAAATAGATCCTCATATTCTTCAAATATCTCCGTCTTTTACTCAGAAAAGCCATCATATATTGTTTTCTAACCTTCAAACACGACTGAACAAATGTCAAACTGTCAAGTAACATCTTAATCGGTGTTTGAACTGTCAAGTAAACTATCCGGCCAATAAGGTAATTTTACTCGACGAGTAGTGCTACTCAAAGGTGAATAAACGTTTAGTTGCACTAATCTGTCAAGTACACAACTTGGCACTTTACTCAGAGATGAATAAACCGGCCCTAAATGTAAAGCGATTCCAGAATTTTGCAATAATTGTTTATTTTAATTTTGTATAAACATTCGACAGTCCATTCGGTTACATAGGCATTCTCATGTATAAAACATCTTATATTCCCATCACTTCGATGAAATTAACGGACTCTGTGAGACAGTTTGTTCCCCTTGTCGAAAGACAATCGCTATAAAAAGTCTTTTAGAATTCGTCAATACGAAAGGATTCACTATCCAACCTTCATCAGAGGCAGACTTGTATCAATCATTTCCATAAAATTTAACGGCTATTTTGATAAAATCCAATTTTATTCCAAATTCCAACCTAAAAATAATTGTTAATTGTTAAACAAAGTTATCACATTAATTTCATCAAAATTTTACCTATAATCTTTGAGTAATTTTCTCCAACGACGATTTTCCTGAGATATGTTCCTGTCCCGAGCCATTCTCCGTGTTTAGAAGTACGATGTACCAAGACCCCCATCAGATATGCCTGGTTCACCGGCCTATTTTAATGTCCAGTGAATGCACCCTCTCTCGAAGGTATTCCTCGTCAAAATCTACCTAAAAATAAACGTATCATTTTAATCCTAATCTAAATTTAAATATACTTATGAGAAATTTTGGGGTTAGGAATTTTGTATAAACGCTGAGCAGTTTGCAATCACTGGGGAAAATTTGTATAAATTGATGCTTTTCTATGTTAATATTTGATATGTATTTACGGCACGAACCGAAATCCAATAATTTTATCATCAAGGTTGGACATTCTGTTTTACCCGTTTTAAGTATAGAATTGAAAACTCAGATTGAACGTTTAGAAAACGCGGGAATTATGAAATTTAATTTTAAACGTATTTATGTTTTCTATAATGAATTTATATTGCAAAAAGTGGAATTGCAAATGGGGTTGGAACAAAACGTTATTGTTATTGAATAAGCGAACTCACGTAACTTACCTGAGATAAGAATTTCCTTATGTTTATGCTGCTTGTACACGGATTCACATTTCGAACTCTCTTATTAAATATAACCACTTTTATTTACACTTAAATGTTTTCTTTATCATACAAAGTTGATCATAATCGATGTACAAGAGTCTCGTGCGTGTGATATCTTGGGGCATTGTAAACATGCAAATTGAAGGAGAGAACATTTTGGCGACAGTCTCCTGTACCATCTCCTCAGGTACTGAAGTAATATAAGGGGGGTAACTAGCTATTAACAAATATACAGTGTCACCCAAAAATTTGCGTGAGACCTTCTAACTAAATAATCGAAGGTTGGTAGTTAACATACTTACTTCTCGATTGAATGCGTTATCGTCGTAACCGCAAATCCAATCGTTTTTTAAGTAAATGTTTTATTATTAAAGTTTTACTTTTTAATTACATTTAACTTGTTTTGTTTGATTTCTAGTTTATGTGTATTTTCTTTAGAATAATAATAGGTGCAAGAATAGAGGATAGAAAAAACAAACAACTTTCCGGATATAAAATAAATGCAGTCACTTTCATCTTTCTCTTACGTAGAATTACCTGCTACAAATACAACCCCGTTGAGAGCTTTTACACTTCTAACACGGCTACTGGAAACTCTTTGGGTATAGACTCCGGTTTTCCCCTTGTCATAAAAAAAAATATATGTGCTAGAGTTTAACAGAGCTAGCAACTGTCAAATGTGAATCATTGAAACCTAGTTATTACGCTTGATTGTAGGTCATTCTTTTTGTTCATAATATTTCAGTTGCTCCAGGGATTATCAAAAATTCTTTTGTAGTAAAGAAAATTATAAGCATCTCCTGCAAAATGCAGTTTTGACCTTGTTTAGGTTCCAGATTCATTTCCGTCAAAATTCTTTGTTATGGATCGTCGTGAAAGAAAACGTTCTTTGTTTCAAAAAATATGTAATTCTCACACTGCTTCTACGTCTGACTCACTGCTCCTTTTAATCATTAGTTAAGAATATGTGTTATTTTATATGATACGAATTAAATGAAATTAATGACTTAAAAAGTCACTAATTTCAAAAAGCTAAATAAGGGATTTCATGAAAAACTCCAAACAATAGTCTTACAGTCGGACACAGCAAATTTAATTAAAACCACGTCCCGTCCTCAGAGGATTGTGCTAATATCAATGTTAATTCAAAGCTCAATTCTACCGCCTCTCTTTGCGTCTTCGCGGAAATTTAATTTGCCATTATTCCGACTAAACGTTAACAGTTTAACGTGATAAGTATAGGCATAGAGAGAGAGGCGTCACATTCATTTGTACCGCTTCCAGCGAAATCAATAACAGTTTGTCACGTCCGTATGCGAACCAGATAAAACTGGAAGAATTAATTTGTAATCTGCTTGTTACTTGGAGCGGGTGTACGCTTTTATAAATTAGTGTTAGATAGAATAAAAAGTCATTTTATTATTACAATTTTCTTCTTGAGAGATCCTATAACGAAATAAAGGGCCACTTTTTTTTTTGTTAATCATATGAAGCCTCTATAAAGAGTGTCCCATCCACGACTGGGTTTTTGATTACAACTCCTTGATTTTAGTAAAAAGTGTTTTCTATAAAAGTTTTACTGAATTCAATGCTACATAACCTAAAAATATTTTTGACTCTACAGAGTGTTCCAAAAGTAGGGAAACGCATACTTACCCCGTTATTTAAGATGGAACACCCTGTATATTATTCAATTTCTAAATTCTACAGAGAAAAATAACAGCATTTTATATAAGCTAATATATGTCTATCTGTAATAACAACCTTGTTATTTACGCTTTTGTAAAAAGTGGCTCTGTTGCAAGGGTGTAGTTAGGGCGGCGTAGTTTATATATGCGTTTGTTTTAGATGTTCATGTTTTAAATACCATACCTACATACTTGACTTGATACAACAGTGAAATTAAAATCGATATAATTATATACAGGTGTCCACTATAGTCATGAATAGAGACCGGATTATATGCAAAGTGCGTATATTTTATTTTTTGCATATCTTTAATTATAGTCTATATGTAGACGTATTACACTAATTGAAGTTAATTAGCGCTGATTAGTGATTGCATATATTGCATATTTAGGCATTTCTATGCATATTTTTACAAAAGTTGCATATATTGCATATTTAAGCTTTTTCTTATCCTTTCTATTAGTAAAAATTCCTAGTAATTCCTAATGTAGATCGACAACCGATAATTCTCAGAACGATAAATCTTTTACATTGATTTCTCTAATACTTTTATTCCAAGAACTGCACGTGTTTAATTTCGCCTAATAGCAGAAGGGATGTGGTAAATACGTTTTATTATTATTAATTCCCAAATAAACTATTCATTCATTGAATATCTTTGAGCGAAACAACATGTAATTGTGTTACGTTTTTAAATACTGTGCGTACATACAATGAGTATAGCGAACAAAATTTCTTTATGGATTAAGTCATATCCTGAACTGGTAAAAGATGGCGACAAAATATTTTGTCGAGCCTGCAGTAAACTGGTAAGTTTAATTTTACTAAAAACTTTACAATTGTTTTTAAAATTCTTTAACTTTGATAATAAAATGACAATTGTTATTGTAGGTGTCTTCTGAGAAAAATACCTGATTGATCAGACTAAAGCTAAAACTACATCAACTACATGGAAACATTGAACAGAACAAGAAGAATATAATACGGATCTGTGTAATGTATTAATTTCGTCTAACATACCATTAGCAAGATTAACAAGTTAATTTGAAATCATTTCTGCAAAATATTGCAAACATAATATACCTGACGAAGTACCTTACGAAAAAATTATGTCACATCTTGTTACCAGCAAACAATAGCAGAAATTCAACAATTGCTAGGGAATAATTTTATTTATATCATGGTAGATGAAAGTACTGATAAGTGTGGCCGTTATATTGCCCATTTGTTAATAGGAATTCTTCATGAAGATATTGTAGGTAAATCATATTATTATTATTATATATTAATTTATTGTAAAGAACTTCAAAAAACAAATAATGTGACAATTGCCCAATTCGTTCAAGAAGGTTTATCAAATTTCTTTTTACCTGGAAGTATACCTTGTGAAAAAAATTTGCTAATGTTATCCGACGCTGCACCATACATGATAAAAGGCTCGCAAAATTTAAATTTTTTTTTATAGTAACATTATTCATACCACATGTTTAGCTCATGGGTTCAATCGTGTAGCCGAAGACATTAGGAATCAATTCCCTTTGATTAATGATTTAATTAGCAATGTCAAAAAAGTATTTTTAAAAGCACCTTTACGAATCCAATTTTATAAGGAGCGACTTCCCGGTGTTAAGTTGCCTCCTGAACCGATTATTACGAGATGGGGTACATGGCTAGAGGCTGCAATTTTTTTCGCCGATAATTTTGAAGTAATAAAAAATGTAATTCTTGAAATCACTGCTGATTGCATTACTCTAGAAAACTGTATAAAAAAAGTAACATCAACAGAATTGCTACAAAACCTTTTGTATTTTAAGTCAAATTATAGCTTTTTGTTTCAAGTTCCATTCGTAAACTAGAAACGCAAGGGATGTCGCTCTCGGAATTAGTCGAAATAGTAGACGAATTTGATATGCTATGTAAGAAGGTTAAGGTACAATAGGTAATTCTATATACGATAAATTTAAAAAAAGGATAAATAAAAAATGCGGGGTATTTGAAATTGAAGAAAGTTAAGAAAATTTTGGAAGGTGAAACAGTAAACGATTTCGACTTTAATTTTAGTTTAGAATGTATTGCAAAGTTAAAAAATGCACCAATTACATCTGTGGACGTTGAAAGAAGCTTTTCTATTTCGAGACATATATATTCTGATAGAAGACAAAACTTTCTTTTACACAATTTTGAAAAACATTTAATTATAAATTGTTTTTGTGAAAAAAATTTTGTGCAATAAAGTTAATGTTTAAATTTCTGCTCTTATTTATTTTATGTAAAAATTTTGCATATTGTCGCAATTTTTTTTGCATATATGCCCCAGGTTTATGCATATTTTCTCAAAAATCGATGCATATATATGCGCATATATTCCAGTTTTTCTTTGCATATAATCCATAATGACAAATTCCTATTCATCATGCCGAAAAACGTAGTAATATCAGTTTTCGCGTTGACTCTATGAAAACTTGGGTATTATTGGGAAATTTAGAAATAAAATCATTAACTTGATCATCCTGTATGTTTTAAAGGAGTAACATTTGTTTAAGGCATGTTGCGCATAATCCTCATGTTTTAGGCTCTACTATTCCCAATTTCTCAGATTTTTCCATACTTAACGACTCACACTGTATAATAAATTGTATAAAGCCTCGAATTAGTAAATATGTGTTAGCATCAGATAATAAAATATAAAATTAATGACATATTTTTTGAAATTTAAATTATCTTTTTAGGTATTTAAAATTCCAACAGATAAGTAAAAAAAAAATCTTTTGGAAATTATATTCGCAAACGGATTTCTAACAAGATTCCTTATTATACACGATCAAAGCGGAGATTTTTCTTGACATATCAAATCTTTTATCTTTTTTGCCTCGCGGAAAGGTTCCTGACGAAAGTCGCGAAACATCGAACGAAATCTCACCAAACGAATATTATGATATATTGGAATGAATTGCGTTCTGGGAAATCTGCTAGTACGGTTGTGGGGGTTGATTTGTCCTCCGCTTGGGAACTGAAAACCCTCATATTGTGGAATAAATTCCAATGAAATATGAACAGAAAGTTTCGTGGAAATGTAAGCAACCCATACGTGATATTTATGAAGGAAAATACCTTTTATTTCGTGTGCGAAAATAGATTGGATATTATTAAAAAGTAAATTATGTAATAACTCAGCTTGTACCTATACTAATTGAGGGATTATTAATAAATACAAGAAAACAAACAAATGTATTGCAGTGATATCGGTTATGAATAACTACAAACCTAACTTGCACCATTTTAACTATTAGTTTGTTACACGTTACTCGTGTTATCACACATAGTGGAGGAAAGGAATGTTATTTCCTCCGTTGGAGTTTACCATACCTAGGAGACACGTATTTGGAGATCAGTGCTAAAAATTACAAGAAAAGAAGCCATCGGGTGTGGAAATAAAAATAGAGCATCAGTTTCCAGCGCAAAGACACTCAACGGAGTTGTATTTGTAGTAATTCTACGTAAGAGAAAGGTGAAAGTGGCTGCATTTATTTTATTCCTTTTTTTCTATCCTCTATTCTTGTACCATTTATTGCCCTAAAAAAATTCGAATAAACTCGAAATCAAACAAAACAAGCTAAATGTAAGTAAAAAGTAAAACTTTAATTGTGGTGGTGAACGCGGTGGCCACGACAAAGCATTAACGCTGCG